>JADRCD010235337.1:14516-35545 GCA_019843815.1 Montemys delectorum
GTAGACCAGGCTGGCCTCGAACTCAGAAATCCCGCCTGCCTCTGCCTTCCAAGTGCTGGGATTAAAGGTGTGCGCCACCACTTCCCGGCCAATATTTTCCATTAGAGAAGTTACCATGTTTGAATCCGTAGGGGGCAGTTATAAATGAATTAATCATCTTACAGAGGTTTGTGCTAGTTCATATAATTTGATTCTTAATAAAAGGTGATATATAGTTTGACACCTGGGTTCTGCTATTTGCTGTATAAAGAAAATGTAGTCATTCCTTTGTAATTTTTCATCTTCATTATTTGGATAGTTGCACCACCTAATAAAATCAAATCTGATGAGGTACTGTTGACAGTGACCATTTGTTTAGAGTTCAGAGACCCTGACTTCTTGTTTTTGACAATCAATCAATAACTTAGAATTCAAGTCATTAAGTTGAGTTTTTACTGGAAATGAGAGACAAGAGTCTCTGTTTTTGAGTGTGTGTTTGTTGTTATTTTGAGGCAGGGTCTGACAATGTTGTCTTGGTTGGCCTAGAAGTATTTCTGTGTAGACCATGCTATTTTGGAACTCAGGTCCACCTACTGCCTTAGTGCGAGGACTAAAGGTGTATGTCATCACACCCAGGTGTTTGCAGTTTTGATTTGAAATTAAAGCAAAGATTAGAAAGAGAGCTGAATGCCAAGATGTATGTATACTGCTTCCCTGAAATAAGAACTGTGTGATTAAAATCACATTTGAGTCCCTAAAGGAAAAGCACTTGAAACCTTAGATGCTCCTGCACTCTAGTTGCTTCTGCTTCTCCCAAGAACAGTTTGAAGTAGTCACTCCTCATCTATTGGGTTGTCACAGAACCTCAAATGATTTGGGGATAACCTTCCAGCTCCTGTACTGACCCTCTACCTACCTAGCTGGTTTTTGTTGTTTGTTTGTTTTTGAGACAAGGTTTCTCTGTATAACCCTGGCTGTCTTGGTACTCACTATATAGATCAGCCTGGCCTCAAACTCAGAAATCTGCCTGCCTGTCTTCCAAATGGTGAGATTAAAGGTGTGTGTCACCACTGCAGGAAACCTAGCTGTTTTTTGACAGGTTTGCTGTGTAGCTCTGGCTTGTCCGGTCTCACACTTGGGGTTCTCCTGGTTTCTTGTTTGCTTTGTTTTGTTTGTTTTTGTTTGCTGTAACTATCACTCCCTGCCATATGTGGCTCATCAGACCTTCCTCTTGCTTTGTTTTGTTTTTTTCTTTTTCGAAACAGAGTTTCTCCATGTATTTCTGGTTGTCCTAGAACTCACTCTGTGGACTATGCTGGTCTTGAACTCAGAGATCTGCCTGCCTCTGCCTCTGAGTGCTGGGATTAAAGGTACCACCTTCTGACCCCTCCTTATGTTTTTTTTGGGGGGGGGGCGGAGGGTTCTAGACAGGGTTTCTCTGTGTAGCCCTGGCTGTCCTGGAACTCATTCTGTAGACTTTGCTGGCCTCGAACTCAGAAATCCACCTGCCTCTGCCTCCCAAGTACTGGGATTAAAGGCATGCGCCACCACTGCCTGACTCCTCCTTCTGTTTTAAAAATTGTATTTATAAAAAATTTTGGGAGTGTATGAATGTACACCTATGTATGTCTGTGCCTGTAAGTGGACGCTAGAGGATAACTTACAGGCATTAGTTTTCTCCTTCCATCATGTGGGTCCTCAGACTTCCTATGTTAATTGTGGCAAATGCCTTTATCCACTGAGCTAGCTGCCTGCCAGCCTAACCCCCTTACCACTTTCTAAACCACAACAAAGAGCAGCAGGTCTTGCTGAGTGGCTCCCGGACTCGGACTTCAGTCCTTTTGCCTTGGACTGCAGTAGCAGCTGGTGCACAGATAAATGCCTTACTTGGCTTTTCATACTGTCGTTGTTTTTCAAATGTTTATTTCTGCTGTGGCTGTTTAAGCCCAGTGTCATGTATAATTATAGTTTATTTTATAAGGTCTAGTATCTGAGATTAGTTGGTATGTATACTTAAAAGTTAGCTTTGTCAAAATATTATGTTTTACTTGTTGCTCTCTGTGAACTCCTGGGGTTGATATTAACTCTTCTGATTAATACCTTTGCTAAAATATGTGCTACCTAAAAGCTATTAAATATTTTATTAGCTTGTTTTTCTTTGATAATATAGTGGAGACTGTAGCCTATAGTATGAACAGCGATAACAAGAAAACCAGAGTTGGGTACGGGAGAGAGGGTGTCTTTTTTTTTTTTTTTTTTTTTTGCTTAATCGCTTACTTTATTTATTTATTTATTTAGATAATTTCTTTATTTGCATGTCATACAATATCTCCTTTCCTGGGTTCCCCTTCGGAAAAAAAGAAAGAACAAAAAAAACAAAGCAAAGACAAAGCTTGCTTGCTTTTTTATGAGCCAGGATTTCATCAATGTGATCCTTCTGCTTTAGCCTTCGTAGAGCTGAGATAGAGGAGTGAGCAACCAACTCTGGCTTTTTTTGTTTGTTTGTTTTTGTTTTGTTTTGTTTTCTTTTGTTTTTTGAGACAGGGTTTCTCTGTGTAGTCCTGGCTGTCCTGGAACAGACCAGGCTGACCTCGAACTCAGAAATCCCCCTGCCTCTGCCTCCCACTGCCCAGCTGATCTTTTTTTTTTTTTAAGATTTATTTATTTATTATATGTAAGTACACTGTCACTGTCTTCAGACACCCCAGAAGAAGGCATCAGATCTCATTATGGATGGTTGCTGGGATTTGAACTCAGGACTTTTGGAAGAGCAGTTAGTACTCTTAACCACTGAGCCATCTCTCCAGCCTCCCCCTCCCCCATAGTCTTCCTGCATTATCCAGGCTGGTCTCTCTGTTTCAGCCTTCTGAGCTAAGAGCACAGGTTAATGCCACTTTGCCTAGTGTGATTTTTATCCTTTGAAGTTCAACCTTTTTCTCCTCTAATCTGTTTCTTTTTTTTCCCATTGAGACAGAGTCTCACTGTGTAGTCATTAATGGTTTGGAACTTGCTGTGTAGACCAGGGCTTCTAGTAAATAAGTAAATCGGTCTGCCTCTGCCTTCAAATGTCTTGGGATTTTTAGTATCCTTACCTTATATGGCATGAAAAAGATAACAAGGGTGTGTGTGTGTGTGTGTGTGTGTGTGTGTGTCTGTGTCTGTCAATGCATTTAAAGTGAATAAATGAATAAATGAATAAATGAGGCAGCAAGGCCAGGTGTGAGGTATAGGCCTGTAATCCTAATACTTTTGACTGTGAGAGGAGGAGGATCTGGAGTTCAAGGCTAACCTGGGTAACATGAGACCCTGTCTTAAAAAACAAAAGAAAGATTAAAATTACAAGCTCCTTTTTCTGTCTTTTTTCTTTCTTAGTGTGGGGTTGGGATTGGGGCAAAAGGATAAAAAGTACTGTCTAGCCAGGCAGTGGTGGCACATGCCTTTAATCCCAGCACTTGGGAGGCAGAGGCAGGCGGATTTCTGAGTTCGAGGCCAGCCTGATCTACAGAGTGAGTTCCAGGATGGCCAGGGCTACACAGAGAAACCCTGTCTCGACAAACCAAAAAAAAAAAAAAAAAAAAAAAGGTACTGTCTTTTTCTATAGCAGTGGAGGGAATCTCTTTTATATTTCAAACTAAGCCCAACATTGTGTTTCAAAGATGGTATTTGGATAGATGAAGTATCCAAGGGGAATTCTGAGGGGAAGGAAGAGGTCTCTTTTATACTATATAATTAATTAGAGAATATCAGCTCATCTCTGCACAATGTAGGTAAACAAGCTTGCTAAAGTACAAGTTCTCACTGACAAGAACGTGTATAAAAGCTGCCATAATTTTGTCTATTTATTTGACGTTCAGGGACCATTTTAGAGTTTGAGAGAAAACAACAGGGCAGCCAAGCTGAAAGTTGTAGTATATGCTATAGGGGATGAAAAGAGTCAAAGTTCTATTTGTGTGCCTGTGTCAGGGTTTGCCACGTGTGTGCAGGTACCTGTAGAGGTCAGAAGACAGCATTAAGATTTTTGGAGCAGAAGTTATAGGTGCTAATGAACAACCAGTGCTGGTGCTAAGAACTGATGTAGCCTCTGGAAAAACATCCAGTAACTATTGAGCCCCCAAAGTCATGCCTTTGAAATTAGACATGGAGGTCAGAAAAATGGAGAAAGTCCAGTGTTTTGAAGAAAGCATTAACTCAGTTTTGGGCCAGTATCTGAGGGGGAAGGAAAGAAGGAAAAGGTAGGTGTTTTGAATTCTGATTCAGACAGGCGGTGGAGAAAGCTCCATAAGCACCTACCTATATTTTTATTTTGCTGGTGGAAGGAAGTGCTGTTCAGGGAGTTGATGCTTGTTTTGCTGTCATAAAAGCTATGGGTTGGGCTGGAGAGATGGCTCAGCGGTTAAGAGCACTGATTGCTCTTCCCAAGGTTCTAAGTTCAAATCCTAGCAACCACATGGTGGCACACAACCATGTGTAATGAGATCTGATGCCCTCTTCTGGTGTGTCTGAAGATGGCTACAGTGTAATTAGATATCATAATAAACCTTAAAAAAAAAAGGCGGTTGTTTTGTTTATTTGTTTTGTTTTTGCTGAAATATGCATGCATTTTGTTCATATACATCTCTTTCCTCCAAGTGCCCAGGATCGAATGCAAGCATAAGCTAATCAAACTCTACAACTGAGTGATATTTCAACCTCGGAGTATGTGTATATTAATCCAGATAGCTAGAACCAGAGTGGAATGTGAAGGCATTTGTCTGAATTCATAGGATTCCCAGGACTCAGGTAAAAGCAGTATTGCCACAAGCTCTGAGGCCTGCCTGATCACATAGTTTCATGCCTACTAGGGCTGTAGAGCAAGAGAGGCTCTCTGCTGTAAAAAACAAAATCCAATTTTGGACATAGAATTGGGGAGGGGGGGTAGTCTGTCAAGCATCTTAAATGCCTCTTGACTATGGCTGGCTAATTCAGAATGCCTAGGTATTTTAAGAAAAGACTTCCCTAATTGTGGTGGCACAAACCATTAATACCAGCATTCCTTGTAGGCAGAGGTAGGCTCATTTCTATGAGACCAGGCTAGTCTGGTGTACATAGTGAGCTCCAGGACAACAAGAGCTACATAGTGAGACCCTGTCTTGGGGAAAGAAAAGGAAGGAAGGAAGGAAGAAAAGAAAAGAAAACCTTAGGTTTTTGAGCAAAATATTAGTGTCAAGGGATACAGTGAAATTTGCCCTTGTGGTACTGGAGGTAAAGGTACAATAGAAGGAAATAGTCATTTTAATTACACCTTCTCATTTCCTAAATTAGACAGCTGAGGTTTAGACAGCCTTACCAAGACAAGGGTGTTCTGGAGAGGCTGAGTGGTATAAAGGATCTTAGTAAACCTGTGGCTCATTCCTTGGTATTCCTAGCAATATGTTGGCTCTTAGGTGACAAGACTGGTAGATCAAACTGAAACAAATGGGTTTTGTTTGTTTGTGTGGTTGGTTTTTTGGTTTGTTTGTTTGTTTTTTTTTAAGACAGGGTTTCTCTGTATAGCCCTGGCTGTCCTGGAACTCACTCTGTAGACTAGGCTGGCCTTGAACTCAGAAATCCGTCTGTCTCTGCCTCCCAGTGCTGGGATTAAAGGCATGCGCCACCACTGCTCGGTGAAACAAATGTTTTTTGTTTTTTTTTTTAAAGATTTATTTATTTATTATATGTAAGTACACTGTAGTTGTCTTCAGATACACCAGAAGAGGGCGTCAGATCTTATTACGGGTGGTTGTGAGCCACCATGTGGTTATTGGGATTTGAACTTATGACCTTCTGAAGAACAGTCGGTGCTCTTCCCACTGAGCCATCTCACCAGCCCAACAAATGTTTTTTACATTTATTTTGTGTGTATGTCGTAGTGGGGCATGCCAGAATGCTCATATATGGAGGTCAGAAGACAACTTGTTATTACACTACTCCTAGAACTCTAACATCCATCTCTTATGGATCTTCAACCACTGCCTCCACTCTCCATGGACTCCAACTGCTCCTTTGACTCAGATGAATCCCGCTTCTGCTCTGGCTCCTGCAAATGCAAAAAAATGCAAATGCACCTCCTGCAAAAAAGCTGCTGCCCCTGCTGCCCAGTGGGCTGTGTGAGGTGCTCCAAGGTCTGCATCTGCAAAGAGGCTTCGGACAAGTGCAGCTGCTGCGCCTGAAGTGGGGTCTCCCCACACTGTGTAAATAGAATGTGTAGAAACCTAGCCTTTTTTGTACAACCCTGATCCGTTCTCCACACCTTTTTCTGTAAAACATGTAACTGACAATAAAAAAAAAGTTGACTTGATTAAAAAAAAAAAAAGAAGGCAACTTGTAGAGGAGTTGGTCCTCTCCTTCCACCATGGGAGTTCTGGGGATTGGACTTAAAGTCATTGGGCTTGGTGGTAAGTACTTTTACCCGATGAGCCATCTAGCTGTCCCAATTCAAACTACTTATAAGCTTTTAGACTCTTCCTTGACTTTTCTGACATTCTCTGAGAAATAAATTGATACCTGCTGGAAAACAAAATTGAGCTTTTCTTTGCAGTGTGGCTTGGTTTTAATTGCCTTGTTTCAGTTGCTGCCAATGAGGTAGTTGTGGTTCAGTTTTCGTCCCTTCTTTTCAGACAGTCAGATATGTGCAAATTGGCCTCAGATTCCCTTTGTAACTAAGGCAGACCTTGAACCCATGGTCCCCTGGCTGCTACTTCTTGGGTACGAGAATAAAGTGCATGCTATATCTGTCTAGTTTTAAGTTGTGGGGGTGTTTTGTTTGTTTGGAGGGCAGTGGTGGTTTCTGTTCATATCCCTGGCTGTACTGGAACTTGTTCTGTAGATCTCGAAGAGATCTACCTGCCTCTGCCTACCAAGTGCTGAGACTGAAGGCATGCACCTCCATGCCTGCCTGTTCTGTTTTAATTATTACTGTCAGCCTCTTGAACACAGTCTTCCTTTGTAGCTTTTTCTGGCTTTGAGCTTGAGATCCTCTTGACTTGGTTTTCTCAGGATTCAGTCACTGGTGTGCGCCACCAGCCCTGGGCGGAGTCATCCTTTTTCTCTCTTTTTACATTGTCACTTAGAACTGTGTGCTCCACAGTACTTCTTAGTATGCTCGTGTTGTTGAGTATTTTTGTTTGGAGAACATACTGTGCCTCTCACCTGAAGGGGCATACTTAGAATGATTTTCAGTGTTCCACATTAGAAGAGAAATGAGGTGCTCTGGGTAGTTCAGCAAACAGACTACCTAGGGTTGTTGTTGTAGAGAGTTCAGCTTTTGATTTTGCTGGATTTTTGTTTGTTTTTTAATCTTTGGCTTTCATTCTTACCAAACTAGTTTCTAAGAGCGTTTTTACTTTGTGAAACATTTAAGTTGTAGTATTGGTAAGCAATGGATTGAGTCTTTGTGATGCCTTGTCTATGACCTGTTCAGGCAAAACTAGTCAGAGGCATGCCTGTGCGGTTAGCCTCTAGCATCCACAAATTATCTGTGTACTTCAGACACTGCAGTCAGCCACACAGTGTCTTTTGGTTTCTTGTCTGGCGAATGATGTCATCTCCTCTCCAAAGGAAAGGCTTCTTCTCTGAAAGAGTTGGAGAGGCTTTGATATTGAGGCCAGAGCTGCTTGTTCCACACACTAGGGGAGCCCGCCTCACTTCAGAGTGTCCTGGAACTCTAGACCAGGCTGGCCTCGAACTCAGAAATCCACCTGCCTCTGCCTCCCAAGTGCTGGGATTAAAGGTGTGCACCACCACCACCACCACCACCACCACCACCTCGCCGAAGATTTGCTTTTATTAATAGTTTATGTGTATCTGTGTATATAATGTCAGTGAATGCTATTTGTGTGCCAGTGTCCGCCGAGACAAGAAGAGGGCATTGGATCCCTTGGAGCTTGACTTACAGGCTGCTGTGAGCCCCCTGTTGTGTGTACTAAGAACTGAACTTATATTTCTCAGAATTATGTTGATACTTTTTCTGTTTTTTTTTTTTTTTTTGACATTTTCGTTTTTCAATTTAGTATTTTTACTACCGTAGATTTGTTTGTGAGCCCACTATATGGGTGGCTGAGTCCTCTAGAAAAGCAGCCAGTCCTCTTAACTGCTGGGCCATCCATTGTCCCTCTATCCTCCCTCCTTTTTTTTTTTTTTTTAATAAAAGTTTTCTGATTATTTTTAATTTGAAATTTTAGTTTTGAGTTGTCTGATATTATCAAGCAGATTTGCAGAGATTAACAGTGGTGTTTTGCAGTGTAACTAGAAACCAGTCCTTCCAGTATCTTTTCCTCCATAAACATAAGATAGGGTGCTGCAGAGGACCAAACTGGAATGCTTCCCTGACTGGTACAGTATTGCTCAGATGTTTCTTTAAATGGCTAGGTGTGGTGGTGCATACCTGTAATCTTAGCAACTTGAAAGACTGAGGTAAGAGGACTACTGTGTGTTCAAAACCAAATTGGGGGACTGGAGAGATGGCTCAGCAGTTGAGAGCACTGACTGTTCTTCCAGAGGTCCTGAGTTAATTCCAAGCACCCACAAGGTGGGTGATTCACAACCATTTATGAGATCCGATGCCCTCTTCAGTGTGTCTAAAGAGAGCGACAGTGTACTCACATACATTAAAAAACAACAATAACAAAAACCAGTTTGGGGTACATAGTGATTTCCAAACTACCAGGGTGATAAAATAAGACCCTGTTTTTGTTGTTGGTTTAGGTTAAAAGAGAGCAGAAAGGTGGCTCAGCAGTTAAAAGTACTTGCTGCTCTTCCAGAAAATCTGGGTTCAGTTTCCAGCACCCGTAATGGTAGGTTACAACTGCCTGGAATTCCAGTTCCAGGGGATCTGAAGCTCTTATCTGGCTTTCACAGATAAAGGACATATACATGGTGCATAGAAATACAGATAAGCAAAACAACCATACACATATAAATTTAAAATAAATCTAAGAGAAAGAGACGGAATTATATTGTGGAGTGTAAATGTTTGTAACCCTACCACTTGGGAGGCAAAGTCAGGGGGAGTTTGAGGCCAGACTGAGTTATCTAAACAGATCTTGGTCAAAGAACTGCAAAGGTAGGGGTATGGAGCAAGAATTAGTTGTCTGTGCTTTGATATTTGATATGGCTGCTTCAGTTGTTCTGAAGTCATTTTAGTAACAATGATTCTCAGCTTATTTTTATAATTTAAAAGCAAATCTGGTTTGTGTTTTTGGCATGGGAAATAGTGTTGGCCTTGAGTGTGCTGTATAGCCCTAGCTGGCTTTAACTTTTTTTCTTTTTTGTCTTTTCCAGACAGGGTTTCTCTGTGTAGCCCTGGCTGTCCTAGAACTCACTCTGTAGACCAGGCTGGCCTCGAACTCAGAAATCCTCCTGCCTCTGCCTCCCTAGTGCTGGGATGAAAGGCGTGCGCCACCACTGTCCGACTGGCTTTAACTTCTGATACTTTGTTTATATGCTGGGATTATTGGAGTGTGCCACCACACTTTGCCAGAGCCTGGTTTTGTTTTTAAAGATATTTCTCAAATTGTTACATGTGTGAGATATACAAATATGGAATATCAGTATTATAAGAGACTATTAATAATTTGAAAGGTAGGGTTGTCTTATTTTTTTCAATACTTATTTTGTGTATGTGTGTGAGTGTGTACTTGCTGCAGGGTGCATGTGGAGGTCAGGGAACAGCCTTGGAGTGGCTTTCAGCCTCCTTACTTATCTGACTTTTTCTGTGGGTTCTAGGGGTTGGACTCAGGTTGTTAGCCTGTATACACACAGCATGAGTTTTTATCTTTGGAATTTCTCCAAACTCATGGTTCCCTTTCTCAAACAAGAGTCTCTAATATATATTTATATAGGTTTGTTTAACATTCTAGAGTACCCTGAAGTAAATGGCCTTAAGAAAGATAATTTGATATATGGAGATGGCACTTACTTTACATTGTATTTTAGGTGACAGTGGCAGCTGATACTACTGTTGTTACTTCTCTTCCTCCTCCTGAAGAGACCAGGCTGGCCTCGAACTCAGAAATCCGCCTGCCTCTGCCTCCCATGTGCTGGGATTAAAGGTGTGCACCACCACTGCCTGGCCTCCTAAAGACTTTTTACATATTATTTATTTTTGTTTCATATGTATTGTTGCTTTGCCTGCATATATGACTGTGTGAAGATGTGATGTCCCCTGGCGTTACAGACAGTTGTGAGTTGTGGGTACTGGGAAGTGAACCCTGGTTCTCTGGAAGAATACCCTAACTACTGAGCCCCATAAAGATTCTTACTTAATTTAAATTATGTATGTAGGCATGTTCATGTGAATGTAGATACCCTCAGATGCCTGAGGAATCAGGGCCTCTGGAACTGGATTAGCCATCTCTCCAACCTTGTCCTACGGATTATTAATTTTTCTTCCTCTCTTGTATGTGTATGGGGAGGTGTCAAAGAATAATGTGTAGGAGTCCTTTCTCTCCCTTCTCCACTGGGTTGGTCCTAAGGATTGAACTCAGGTTGGCAGGCACCTTTAGTAACTGGTCCTCAGCATTTCTTGTCAATTTTTATCCTTCTAACTTATTTTTGTAGCATGGAGCAGTGATTTTGTTACGAACTTGAGTTGATGTGTGTTTGGGTGGTTTGTTGGTGGTTTGTTGGGTGGTTGTTAAGCACTGGAATCCTGGGAACTAAAGGTTGTAAAAAGAGAGAATGACCCTGAAGCTTTCTGTGTGTGTCTCTTTAATTTGCAATATACATATTATACTACTTATGCTGGAGCGATGGCTCAGCAGTTAAGGGAACTGGCTTTTTTTCTATAGGACCCAGGTTCAATTCCCAGAACCCACATGGGTGTTCACAAATGTCTATAATTCTAGTTTTAGGAAATCCAATACCCTCATCTGGCCTCCATGGGCACAAGGCATGCACAGGGTATACAAACATATATGCAGTCAAAACACCCATATATATGAAGTAAAGATAAATCAGTCTTAAGCTGGGTGGTAGTGGTGTACACTACCCACTTTTAATCCCAGCATTTTGGGAGGCAGTCAGGTGACTCTCTGAATTTGAGGCCAGAGGGAGTTCCAGGACAGCCAGGGTTACACAGAGAAACCCTGTCTCAAAAAATCAACAGCAACAACAACAAAAATCAATCTTTAAAAAAACAAAAATATGGCTGGGGGGTCATGGGGCACGCCTTTAATCCCAGCACTTCGGAGGCAGTGGCAGGAGGATTTCTGAGTTCAAGGCCTGCCTGGTCTACAGAGTGAGTTCCAGGACAGCCAGGGCTATACAGAGAAACCCTGTTTTGAAAAAAACAAAACAAAAACAAACAAACAAACAAAAAAAATGAAAAATATGGGCTGGAAAGATGGGTCAGCGGTTAAGGGTACTAGTTGCTAATGCCCTGGGTTCAAATCCCAGTTTCCATGTGGCAACTCATAACTGTAAGGCCAAGATCTGACACTCTCACATAGATATACATACAAATAAAACATCAGTGCACATAAAATAAAGGTAAGTAAATTTTAAAAGATTTTAAAATAATTAAAATAAAAAGCATGAGACTTATAGAAGGTCTTAGAAAACAGAAACTAATCAAGTCAATCTGATACCAGCAAATATACATGGTTATTTTTGAGGACTCTCTCTATATTTATCTGTCTGTCTGTCTGTCTGTCTATCTATCTATCTATATAGATATATGTAATTGCTTTAAGTATATCATACTTTTTCATTTTATTTTTAGGTATTTGGGTCTTTTGCCTGCATGCATGTCTGTGCTACATGTGTACAATGCCTACAGAGGCCAAATGAGGTTATCAATCTCATGGGACTAGAGTTGTAGACAGTGAGCTGCCCTATGGGTGCTGAGAATCAAACTCAGGACCTCTGAAAGAACCATCTCTTTAGCCCTTATATGTTTTTTAAAAAACAGCCTCTTTTCTATTTAATAATTTACTGTGGAGCTGGGTGTAGTGGGTCACATGTGTAATCTCATATTTTGAAAAGCTGAGACATAATGTTCTCAAGTTCAAGGCTAGACTGGACTGAAAGACTGTCTGAAATTCTAAGAAATTTCTGTTATGATTTGCTTTTGTATGCATTTAAAAATAATGCTTATTTTATATAAAATAATGGTTATTTAGCATTCCATTTTAAACTTCCCTGTGACTTTTTATCCTTGTTTACTATTACCTTCCCAAAACAGTTCCTGTACATTTATGCTTATTATGTACAATACTATAGTGAATATCTTTGTATGTGCATACTCTGTAGAAGCCTATATGAGGAGTAGCTTTAGATGTGAAAAATTCTTCATTTGAAATCCACAGGAGACCTAAATGATTTGGAGTAAAAATTTTGTAACTGCTGTGATTTTTGTCATTGTTTTATTTTGAGAGAACAGGGTTTCTCTGTGTAGCCCTGGCTATCCCAAAACTCACTCTGTAGACCAGACTAGCCTTGAACTCAAGAGTTCTACCTGTGTCTGCCTCCTAAATGCTGGGATTCCATGACCACTGTCTGGCAACTACTGGACATTTTGTGTTAGAACTACATCTCTTGGGTAGGAGGAATCTCACAGTGTGATGCAGTACTTACGCGTTTTATTAGTTAATGTGACTATGTTTAGTCTACTGTAAGCAAATAGAACTCCAAAAGTAAATGATAACTTTGTTTTCCCTTACTAGGTTTCAGCTTTCTGTGCTGTGGGGTCCACCGTAAGAGAGGTAGATCTGATGTGTGTCTGTGCTGAAGATGCATGAGCTCCTTGCAGTAACTAGCAGCCCAGCCAGCTCTTCCATAACAGTTGTAGTCTAGTGCCTGGTTCCTTTGTCAGGACAGTGCTGTCTTGTCTTAGCATGGATGTGTGCGTACCCCTTCTCAGTTTTGTTTCAGTAAACTAGTACCAGCTTTTGATTTTCTTCTGATTTTTTTTTTATTTTAACTCTTTGTTTTCCTTTTCATTTATGTTGTACTTCTTATTTCTCTTGACTTTGTTCCCATTCTGTAGATGGGGTATAAAGTGTATGATGATACCTGAGCATGGTATCTCATACCTTTCATCCCAGTGCTCAGGAGGGGAAGGGGGAATTGCCTTAAGTTCAGGACCGGCCTGAGCGTAAGTGAGCCTATAGGTGGAGCTGAGCTACAGAGTAACATCTTGACTTTAACAAACACAAACAAACTAAAACCAAGTAGTTTTAGTAATTCACAATGATAATTGATAGTGTTCTACACTAGAAGAGCTCTAGAAGAGTTACAAGTCCTATGTGTCTTAATTCTTAAAACAACTTTGTGGAGATACATGATGCAATTTCTGTGATTTCTTTTTGGGGGGGGGGGGGCGTTGTTGTAGGAGACTCACCCAAGACCTTAAAGATTTGAACACACTCTATGAAAAATAGTTTGCATTATCTCCAGGCCCTATTCCTATATCTTGTAGAGGAAGTAATGCCTACTCTTAGAGCAGATTAATCAAACAGATGTTGAGGGCAGTGAGACAACTGACTGGCTGGGAACCTCTGAAGTTGTAAAGGGACCCCAGCCCATGGAACGATGCTGTCCACAGTTAGGGGTGGTTCATCTCACTCAATAGGATCTAGAACCTCTCTTATAGACATACCCCGAGCTTTGTCTCCTAGGTGACTCTACATCTGGCCAAGTTGGCTAGCAGAGGCAGGGAGAAGGCAGTGTCTTCACCAGGAAGACCTGAGGTTTGTGCCCCTGTACCCAGTGATGTTTAATGCACACCTGCTTTCCTCACACAAATTTTGAGAGGCAGGTCCTTCACCTGACCTCCCACAAATCAAGCTCTCAGTAAATGCTGTCTTTAAAAAAACAAAAAAAAGGCCAAGTGATGGTGGTACATGCCTTTAATCCCAGCACTTGGGAGGCAGAGGCAGGTGGATTTCTGAGTTCGAGGCCAGCCTGGTCTACAGAGTTCCAAGACAGCCAGGGCTACACAGAGAAACCCTGTCTCAAAAAACCAAAACCAAAACCAAAACAAATAAAAACAAAAAAAACAGATGTTGAATTCTGTGTTGAGACCTAGCAGATTTAGATGGCTAATTATAAAGCCCATGTTCTTTTCACTCTGTTCTTTTTGTTTTCCCTTCCTGAGCACATATTCTTACTGTGTTGTTACTGCCCCCGCTAGTCTATTTTTTTCTGGTACTGAGGATCAAACCTAGTGCCTTGAACACTGAAGAGGAGCATCTAATTCTCTGCTCCTTCCTTGCTAATCGCTAAGTCGCTGTGTGAACTAACTTAGCTGTAAACTAGATATTTCTTGCTGAATTTATTCTCTCTGAGCCAGAAGTCTTTGATAGAGGAGAAAGTAGCACAGAAAGGAACTTAATCTTTCTGATTTCCTTCAAAAACATCAAATCTGATCTCTTGCAAGCATAGTATGTGAATTGTTAGTCATTCGTTCAGAAACTAGTTTAGAAGTTAACATGCAATTTTAAAAAAAAGATCAACTTATTTTTTATTTCATGTGTATTTTTTTTAAAGATTTATTTATTTATTTATTATGAGTGCACAATAGCTGTCTTCGGACACCCCAGAAGGAGAGGGAGTCAGATCTCATTACGAGATGGTTGTGAGCCACTATGTGGTAGATGGAATTTGAACTCAGGACCTTGAGAAGAGCAGTCAGAGCCATCTTAACCACTGAGCCATCTCTCCAGCCTTTGTCTGTTGTTTTCTTGCATGTATTTCTGTGTACTACCTGTGTGCTTGGTGCCTGTGGAGGCCAGAAAAGGGTATAGAATCCCTTCTAGCTGTAGCTACAGATAGTTATGAGCCACCATGTGGATGCTGAGAATTGAATCAGGTCTGGAAGAACAGTCAGGGATTAACTGCTAACCCATCTCTCTAGCTCTGATAACATACATTTTTGCCAAGAATTAATAACTAAATCTTAGAAGTATAATACATCTAAAAGATTTGTTGAAAGTCTTCTCTTGGTCTACTATAAACACAGCAGTGAAAAGCCTTACTGTTTTGTTTAAAAATTTATTGTGTGAGTGAGAGAGATTACTGCTGGACTCTGATGTTCTATTTTGTTAGAAAAGGTTCTCACTGTGTAGCTAATTGTGACCTTTGATCTTATTCTCCTGTCTCAGCTTCTCAGGTACTGGGATCATGGGCATGTGCTGTTACATGGACCTCAGAGGCTTTTTCTGAATGGTTTTTTTTTTTTTTTTAAATAAAATATTATTAACCCAGACTGTAGTGGTGCATGCCTTTAGTCCTAGCACTTGGGAGACAGGCAAGCAGATCTCTGAGTTCAAGGCCAATGTGGTCTACAGAGTGAGTTATGGAACAGCCAAGGCTACACAGACAAACCTCACCTTGAAAAAACAATAGTTATTGGTTTGCTGGCTTGAAAATGGACAGATAGCTTTCATTTGTGACAAAAGGGAAGCTAAGTCCTCACAGTTTGCATAAATACTTAAGTCCTTTTTTTGTTACTTCATTTCTTTAGTTTTTGAGATAGGATCTCTCTGTGGCCCTGTTTGTCCTGGATCTCTCTATGTAGACCAGGCTGTCCTTGAGCTCATGAAACAATTTGGTTCTGCCCACTGAGTGCTGAGATCAAAGACATGAACCACCAAGCTGGACTTTTTATTTACTTTTATGTGAAAGTCTTGCTATTTAGCCCTTCACTGACCTAGAACTATGTATCCTAAGCTGGCCTGGGATTCTCTGCAGTCCTGCTTCAGAAGCCTTTCAGGTGCTGGAAATTAGTGTGAACCAGCAGGCTCAACCTTTTTGTTGCTGATGTTTGTTTGTTTTTTGAGATAGTGTTTTTCTGTTTAGTCTTGCCTCCCCCAGCCCCCCTTTTTTGAGATAGGGTCTCACTGTGTAAGTCTATGTCTGTCTTGGAATTTGTTGTGTAGGCTGATGAACATACAGAGATCCACTTGCCCCTTTCCCCTCCCCCTAATCATGCTAGGTTCAAAGGCATGGGCCACTAAGCCTGGCTAAGCCCATCTCTGTTGTATGTGAACTGTGTGTGTGTGTGTGTGTGTGTGTGTGTGTGTGTGTGTGTGTGTGTTCTTTCATAGTGGGCTCTCTAGCTGCCTTAGAACTCCTATGTAATATGGATTAGAGCCTCTGCCTCTGCTTCTCAGGATGATGGTACCACACAGCTTTCTTCCTTTCCCTCCCTTCTCTTTTTCCTCTCCAACCTTTACTTCTTCCCACTAAGTTCTTGCTTTTGCTTTGCTCTTTTTCCATTCCCCTTCCCCAAAATCTCTTTCCTCTCTATCCTGGCATGTCTTAAATAAATTCAGTTCTACAATTTCACTGGCCAACACTTGAGGACATATTTCTGCACACCTGGGTGTGGTGGTGCAAGCCTGCAGTTGTGGGGGGTAGATGGAAGAGGAGGAGCAGCTCAAGGTCATCCTTGCCTGCTGAGTGAATTGGAGGCCATTGTAGACTTCAGAAGACACCACCTCAAAACCCAAAAAGGGGGAAAGTATTTCTAGAGATAAGTAGTCTTTACTTTTGGGGGGTGTAAGGTTGTAACATAATCATAGTATCATTGTTATAGCTACAAAGGACAATAATTGCCAGGTGGTGGTGGCCTTTAGTCCCAGCACTTAGGAGGCAGAGGCAGGCGGATTTCTGAGTTCGAGGCCAGCCTGGTCTACAGAGTGAGTTCCAGGACAGCCAAGGCTACACAGAGAAACCCTGTCTTGGGGGGGGGGTGGAGAATTACTATTTAAATCTTTCCTCGTATGGCTTCTATCTACATATAAAAATTCTTTGTTTGTCTGTCTGTTTTTGGTTTTTCGAGACAGGGTCTCTCTGTGTAGCCCTGACTGTCCTGGAACTCACTCTGTAGACCAGGCTGGCCTCAAACTCAGAAATCCACCTGCCTCTGTCTCCGAGTGCTGGGATTAAAGATGTGCGCCACCACTGCCGGACTCATATAAAAGTTCTTAATGCATTTATCTTTGTGGGAGAGAGTGTTGTCTGCCATGGCACACTTATGGAGGCCAAAGGAAAACTTGGAGGTGTTCTCTTCACCATGTGTCCTGGGATCACACTTAGGTGGCAAGCACCTTTACCTACTGTTCATTTGCTGGCTCTTTTCTCAGCATCTAAACACATTTAGGTAAGGTAAATATACTTAGGAAAGTGTCTCTTATATCTTAATTTAATTAGCCCCTACTCCTTGTAGTAAGAGCCACGTGAGTTTCTTTGTAAGCTTTGAAAGCTTCATACTGGGCTGGCGAGATGGCTCAGCAGGTAAGAGCACTGATTGCTCTTGCAAAGGTCCTGAGTTCAAATCCCAGCAACCACATGGTGGCTCACAGCCATTCGTAATGAGATCTGACGCCCTATTCTAGAATGTCTGAAGACACCTACAGTGTACTTACATTAAATAAATAAGTCTTTTTTTTTTTTTGTTTTAAAGGAAAGCTTCATACAAATAGACAGGTGTTGTAGTATGTACTGTAGATCTAGTCAGTCTGCAGGAAGTGGAGGCAGGATGATAGGGTGGTCAGGAGTTAGAGGCCAGCCAGGCCTATGTGAGACCCTGTCTCTGTGTCTGTCTCTGTCTCTGTCCCTCTCTCATTTTAAAGACAGGTGTTCTCTGTATAACTTTGGCTATCTTGGAACTCACTTTGTAGACCAGGCTAACCTTGAGCTCATTAGATTCACCTTCCTCTACCTGCAGAGTACTAGGACTAAAGAAGTATGCCACCTAGCCTGGCCTGAGTGAGACCCTATCTTAAAACCATAAACTTAAAAAGACTGTTATACAGCTGTGAGTGTGCTGCTCATGGAGAAGAATGGCTTTTCTAAAATTGTTAGAGTTAGTGCTAAAAAGGTAGTGTGTTGATGTCTGCAAATTGTAGTTCTGTGTCAGAATATCTGGTTAATATGCACAAGGCCCTGGCTTCACTGCTCAGTGCTTAGTTTGTTTTTTTTTTAAGTCAGCGAAGACTTACTTTATAGCATTTAGAGACAAGCTGTCAGCCTGTACACCTACACATGCCATCAAGTGATGTATCCTCATCTGGGGTAGCACGTACTTTTCTAGGTATGGCCGTGATAGTGTGAATATTTAATTAATATTTAATTAAATTAAGAGTTTATCTTAGGTGGGGAGGGAAGGTTCCAAAATCCTGAGAAGAAAAATTTCCCTTTAAGTAGAGAGTTAATCCTAGTGTCAGAACTCACATGACTTGTATTTGACTTCTCTACCCATAAAGAAATGTATGGATTATGAACATGAATTAAAATATATGCTAAAGATATTTGTTTTGTGTATTTTTCAAGGGAGGGTTTCTCTGTGTAGCCCTGGCTGTTATGGAACTTGCTTTGTAGACCAGGCTGGCCTCTGCCTCTGCCTCTGCCTGTCCCTGCCTCCCAATTGCTGGGATTAAAGGTATATGCCACCACTGCACAGCTACTGAACAGTTTCAATACATGCTAGGAAAAATTTCTGACCAACAATAGCCTACTATTTGTAGGAGACAGCATCACATGGTTCAGGCTCTCCTTGAATTCACTCTGTAACTTAACATGACTTTGCCTCCATTTTCCAAGTATAAGTGAGGACTGCCAGTCTCCCCAAGTCCTGGGAAACAAATCTAGATCTTACACATTCTAGCAAGTATTCTCTCTGAGCCCAGTGTTCTGGTTTTATCTGTGGAGGTAACTCTTACTATTGTTTTGTTTGAGCCTATATTTGCTGTGTAGCATATTCTGACCTTGAACTAGCAATGCTTTGATAATCTTCCTGCCCCAGCCTCTGAAGTGCTAGAACTGTAGGTGTATGCTGCCACACTGAGCTCCTTGGATATCTGTTTGTCTCTTGGGCTCTTTTTCTTTCTGCCATGTTGTCACTGAGATTTTTTGTGATAGTTAAATATATTAACAGTTGCCTGTCATGGTGGCGCACTACTTTAACCCCAACACTCAAGAGGCAGAGGCAGGTAGATCTCTGAGTTCGAGGCCAGTCTGGTCTAAAGAGTAACTTCCAGGACAGCCAGGGCTACACAAGAGAAACCCTGTCTTGAAAACAAACAAACAAACAAAAACAACAGAAAAATATTAACACTGGTCTGGTGAGATGGCTCAGTGGATAAGGTACTTAATGCACAAGCTTAATAATCTGAGCTTGATCTGTAGAATCCACATAAGATGGAAGAGAATTCACTCCACAAAGTTGCCCTCTGGCTGCCACATATATGCTACGACTCATGACAGACGTACCAAACGTATAGTAATAAATTACAAAAAGAGAATATGACCAAATGAGTTAGGTGATTTGAGTAAGAATGGAGTATGCAGAAGGCCCTTGTACATATGGAACAGGAGGAAGCAAGAATGTTTAAAAAGTGCTGTTGAGGGTTGGGGTTTAGTTCAGTGATAGAGTGCTTGCCCAGCAAGCCCAAGGCCCTGGGTTTGGTTCTCAGCTCTGAAAAAAAAAGTGTTGGCTAGGGGATGGCTCAGCTGGTCCAAGCCTAAGTACTCAAGCTTATATCTGGATGTGCAGGCTCATTTTGTAATGCCAACAGGAAAGGAGGTGGAGATTGGAGACTCGGAGAGGGCTCATAAGCCAGGAGCCATGACGTAAGTAGCATAGAGAGGCAGAAAGGAGATTGCCTCCAAAATAGATAGACTAATAAAGATGGAAAGCAGAAACCAGTTGTTCACAGTTGCCCTCTGCACAAGGACTGTGGCACACAGGTGCCTGCGTGAGTGAGGTGTGCACACATACAATACAATAAATAAGTAAATTTTATTTTAAATGAGCCCCTTTTTTTTAAGTGCTATAGAAAAATATTTGGGCCGGGTGGTGGTGCACGCCTTTAATCCCAGCACTTGGGAGGCAGAGGCAGGTGGATTTCTGAGTTCAGGCCAGCCTGGCCTACAGAGTGAGTTCCAGGACAGCCAAGGCTACACAGAGAAACCCTGTCTCAAAAAAACCAAAAAAAAAAAGAGAGACAGAGAGAAAAAGATTTGGTATTGGTGCTATTTCGTCATGACCATGTTTAAGTTGACGTGAACTTTGGTCCTTACAGTGTGAGTTCAGTAGACGTGAACTCTGGTCCTTACAGTACGAGTTTAGTAGACGTGAACTCTGGTCCTTACAGTGTGAGTTCAGGAGAGATTTTGTGATTGTGTTGTATATATGCTTAAGATTTTTCTTTTTTCTTTTTTTTTTTTTTTTTAAGCAGCAGCATCTGGAATTAAGAGAGCCACAATATCTGAGGTGAGTTTCGTATTGATTCACTGCTTGCTAAAAGTGTACTTCTGACATAGGAGGGTATCTGTCCAAGTGTGTCCAGACTTCTGACATCACAGTCCAGTGCTGTCATCTACAGAAGTCATACTTGAGAACCATGCAATTGAGTTACAAAAAGAAAGAAAATGCCGGGGCTGGTGAGATGGCTCAGCAGGTAAGAGCACCAACTGCTCTTCCGATGGTTGTGAGTTCAAATCCCAGCAACCACATGGTGGCTCACAACTACCTGTAATGAAATCTGACGCCCTCTTCTGTGTATTCATATATAATAATAAAGAAATCTTTAAAAAAAAAAAAGAAAATGCCAAAATATCTCATGGTATTTTAAGTAAGGCTATGGTTTTGTGCTGTATTCAAAGTTATCTTTGGGCCATATGCAGGTTGTGGGTTAGACATGGGTATCTCTTTGTTTATATCTTAAAAAGTATATAGAGTGCGGGGGCGTTACTTGACATTTTCAAAGAAAAATATGTTTATTTTTTCAAAGAAAAAATAATATTCTTCTGTTAAACACAGTAGTTAAAAGTATACAGATAACTGTGGACTAGACTCTAGGACTCAGTGCACTAACACACTGTACAGAAAAGTGTGAGACTTCACTTTCTGGATCTGTTAAGTTCAGTGTGTGTGGCCCCTAACCTATACTGGCGGTCTGGATCATCGTCCTGGACCCTGCCTGCCTTTCAGTGCCAGACTTTTTACAATCCTGTTGTTTCCATTTTGTAGTTTTGTTGCTTTGCTGCTCTTTCTTTCTTTCTTTCTTTCTCTCTCTCTCTCTCTC
>JADRCD010235338.1:0-13614 GCA_019843815.1 Montemys delectorum
GGGGGGGGGGAAGGATGTGGGAGGAGTTGACCAGGAGCTGATATGGGGATGTAAATTGAATAAATAAATAAATAAGAAACAGCAACAAACAAAAAAAGGAAAGAAAAGAAAAATAAAAAAAAGAAAGTTAAAAAAAAAAAAAGAAAAGAAAGGAATGGAAAATTGCAGGGGAAAATGTAAGATTTTGCAGCTGAGTAGTTTACTCCTGTGCAGGATCCTTCTGGAATTCTTGGCAGACTGGGAGTATTTCCAGGCCCTCTAACTAACTCTGGCCTTTGGCACTGTGGGGCTTCGCCTTTGGCTCCTTAGCCTTGGGTTGCCCTTCATAGGCATGCCTCAGCCTTTTCCTTTGAGTCTGGTCCATCAGCCTTTTCTCCTGCCATCTTGCATGATGGCAAAGCGCTCCATCTTATTTTTTGAGATAGGAACTCACCAACTTTGGGGCCAGGCTAGAGACCTCGTCTCTTCTTCCTCAATGTTGAGATGCTAGGTTTGTGCTCCTGAGCCCAGTGTCCCCGTCCTCGCTTCATCTCCAAATGTGAGTTCAGGCAGATTGAACTTATGCCTATGTAGCAAGCACTTTACAGACACTTCCTCCTCCTCCATAGTCTTTTATGATATTATAAATATTCTGCTCTATTTTGAGCCCCCCCCGCCCCGCCCCGCTTGCCCCCACAGCCTGTTCAGGCTTCCTAGTCTGTGTATACTGTTTATCATCATGAAGGCCTCCTGTATGTTGATAATGTCTGTCTATCGTCATGACAGCCTACAAGTAGTTCAGACACACATTTTATTCATTCAGGTGCTTCACATCAGGCAGGCCTGTCTTTACTTGATACATCTAGAATTCAATGTCGTTTTTATGTCTGTAAATTTCCAAACCTAATCTTCTTTGCCTTGCTCTGGCTGCTCACAGAAGAGGCTGCCCCTTTGACATTGAGAATTTACCTTCCTTTGCTCTTCATTAGCATATTCATCACTGTTAATGTGCCCTGCTATTCCGGATATTTTCATCATTTACCTCCTCAGATAGTTTCCAAAAGAGCCTAGCAGCTAGGTTCCTTTCTTAATTTTGTGGAAGAAAAAGTGGATGCTCAGGGGAGCTCCACAGTGTGTTTTATGGATCTGTTAGCTGGCTAGTTATACTGGCCAGACTGAAATCCACATCTCTTCTTTTCTAGTTTGTGACAACGTGCCTGAAGACTTATCTTGTTTAATAAAGTGTCTTTGACTTACGATAAGTTTCTCCATTTTCACAATATCTGGGAAGTGAGCAAAGCATGTGGCTACTAAATAATCCAATTTTCAGGGCCTGGGAGGGACTCAGGAGTAGAGTGCTCTGTGGGAGGAAGATGCAGGGAAGGATGGATAGGTTTTTATCTTCCTGGTCATTTGTGCCACTGCAGAACAATGGATTTTAATTCAAGGAAAATTGTTGGGGTATTTGTTTTTAAGCTATTTTATTGGATCCTTATTCTACCCTAAGCCCTTCCAACCCTGCAACACTAGGCAGGAAAGAAAGAAGGCTAGAGGGAAAAGGAGACATAGACTTCTATAAGCTACTTCCTGCTGTTTGGGTTCCTGGGGGCAAGTCCAATCTTTGTCAGAATATTCACCAGTCTAGAGAACACCCGCAGTGCAGCAGTGCAGCAACTCAGCAATGGAAATGTACCAGCAGGAACCAGCAGGGACCAGCAGGAACCAGCAGGGACCAGCAGGGACCAGCAGGAACCAGCAGGAACCAGCAGGAACCAGCAGGGACCAGCAGCAGCAGCAGGGAGAGCAGCAGCTGCCACAAGCCCTCTGGGGCTGTCCCATTTATACCCTGTCAAGAGTCCCCAGAATTAAACTCCCTGCAGCTGGTAAAAAATCACATCCCTGCTAGTGCTTGAGGCAAATCATAATCTCTTAGCCCGACTAAGTGACTCCTTAAAATCAAAGAGCTAGGATTAAACTCACACCAGAAGTAAAATGGTTACAAATACCACATTGGTACTAAGTCACTGTGAGGCTCTCATTGTTCTGTGCTGTTGTCACCTGCAAGACATTTCTAGGATTCTAATTGTTGAAGAGCAGTAAGTGGCTGTACCTGTAAATCTACACTGTATGTGAACCAGCCTCTTATCTCACACCTGAGCTTAAAACAAAAACATATTCACATACCATAACTGGGCTTTTAAAGAACCCAAAATTCTCACTACAGAAAATGAGAAATATGACTAAGGAGATTGGAAAAGAAGGCTAAATTAAAAAGCTATATGCAATAGAGAATTGATGAAATAGACCTCATTTTCAGCATGGTCTATTGGCTCCCTTTTACCTACATTTTTTGCCTTTAAAACTGAGGGCACATTTTTATGTTTTAAGAGTTTGAAATTAAACCAGGTACTTTTAGTGAAATGTTCTAAAGTAAGAATTCTCAATGGTTAACCCTGTTCAGATGTTGGACATCTTATAGGCCAGAGAATGTGACGGTTGTTTATAGTGCCCCTTCACCCTTTATTCTGAAGAGGTCGGCTCACTTTTGTAGTTATCCCAGGCAGGTATGTTCCTTGTAAAGTGACAAGCACTGAAGACCTTTTTACAGCAGAAAACAATATATTGATGATTAGGACCAGGCAGCTCTTCTTTAGAAACAAAAATTATATTTTCTAGAAATACTTATTTTAAGGAGAAAGCATCACATTTTAAGTTTTTCTTTTTTTTAAATTTTTTTAAAAACACATTTAAGAATTTGGTGGTGAAAGTTTACAAGTGAGTAAGTGGCCTAAAAAGTAAAATGAGAATGCTACAGTTTAGTAATAATAGGATGATACAATTTAGAAATAGATAGCTGGCCTACTTTTATCTAATTTCAGTCCCTTACTTTATTTATGAGAAAATTCAGGCCAGGAGTAATAAAAGACTCTTCAAAAATATTTATTTTTCATTATGTGTGTTCGTGTGTGTGAGTTCAGATGTCTATCAAGGCCAAGGTGTTGGATCACCTGGAGCTAGAGTTACAGCTGGTTATGAGCCCCCAGGTATGGACGCTGGGAACGGAACTGAATTCTGGGAACTGAAGTTGGGTCCTCTGGGAGAGCAATATGTGCTCTTCACTGCAGCCTCATGTCTTCAGCACCCATCTAAGTGGCTGGTTAAAATCAAAGAGCTGGAATTAACCTCAGACCAGAGTGCTTACTGATAGCACATTGGTACTAATTCACTGTGAGGAGTTCATTGTTCTGTGCTGTTATCACCTGGAAGAAATGTCTAGTATTCTAATTGTTGAGTAGCAGTAAGTGGCTGTACCTGTAAGTCTGCACTGTGTATAACTGGTGTGCTGTGCCCTTTGCTTCTCGTTGTGTTCTTCATGTTAGGTCAACAGGCAGAAGAAGTTTGGCTATGAAGTCTTGGTTGTGCAGGTGGCATCCACAGCAGCAGGGGCAGTGGCTCTACAGAATTCAGGCAAGTCTTTCCCCCACTAGATAGAATGTGATCATTGTAAATGAAATGAATAACTGAAAATTTAGCACTATAAAGTTCCAGAGTGTTTTTACTTCTAAAATTCTACTTCTCAGTTTGTGAGTATGTTGAAGAAAGTTTACAAGGTTGTCTTTGCTCTCCATGAAATTCCAGTGGTACCTAGTAATCCACACTGAAACATTCAATTATTGAAGAATCCCTTTTCAGTTTATAAACCTGAAGAGTGCCTTTCTGTCTTGATATAATTATGCCGGGAAGAATGGCCCATTGTTTTGTCTGCTTGGTTTGCATGTGCATACAAATACACGGTCATCCTAGCTGTCACGTGTCTGTACCAGTGTCTTACTCTCGTCATTCCTCTTCCCTCTAGAAAGCATTTCCCTCACTCTGTCGCCTTCTCCTGCTCTTTGGAGTTTGCTATTCATATATTTTCGCCAGTATCGATTTGAGATGTAGGAAAGGAAGCCACGACGATTTTATATGGCACGTGTTTTGTTTATTGAGCATCAGCCGACACATGCTTAGTGACAGAGAAGTGGAATTCCGGGTTAGAGGTAGTGAGTCATCATGTATGTATCAGTGATTACTATTGGTTCTCCACTTAAGCCAAAACAATTTGAAAAATTTTATATTTCTGCCCTGCAAATTCCTCGACAAAACTGAAACACATTTGTCTTCTACTTAGAGTAAAATCCATGTAGCACTGAAGACAGTAATATACTAATAGAACCATTTGAAGGTAAGATTTAATCCCACAGCTGCTTGTCATTAAGTAGTTAAGATTTTAAACCTCATACTGTCAGTGTTTTTTTCAGTGGTTAAGTGAAAATCTGCATTGGTCATAGGATGACTCCCGATTCCAAAGCACTGATATTACAAGTATTGGATTGGCCACTTTACATTCGTTGTCCCATTTGCACACTGTGGAAACTCTGGAATTTTCATATTAAAGTACTAAAATGCCTTGGTCTCTAAAGAAGATGAGGGATTTTTTTTCCTTGGTTGACTGTAATCTAATTAATAAACTCTTAAATTAGACTTTTAAATTAGACCCCCAGTATCCTCAGTTTTAGAGCCTGCATTTTTTTAGTTGTGCCTCCACAACACTTACTTCTCTTACTTATATAGAGTATATATCACAATATATACTCCCATCATTTCTTGGTTGCCTATAATTCTTTGTGTAGAGTTGAGCCCTCATGGGCTTTCCGTTCTTTGATTTAACAACTTATTGTTGTTGTCCTTGGTCAGCTCACATTTAGGCAGTTGTATTGATAAAACTTTATGGATATAACTTCTGACTTTACCAGCAGACACAGTCTCACAGCAAATACCCTGAGCTCAGGTTCTTCCTGTCTTTTCACCCCATCTTCTGCTATGTACCCTGAGCCCTGCGTGTGGGATTTGTGTTGTAGATGTGTCCACTGGGATGGGGCTCCACCACTCTGCATTTGATTGGCTGTGGCTTTCTATAACAATCTCCATTTGTTGGAAAGAAAAGTTCTCTTGATAGGGGTGAGCTCTACAGTTTTCTGTGGGTATAAGGACAAATATTTAGAATGTAGTTCGGAATGAAGACATACTGAGCTTATGATTAGATATTAGATTTTTACAAGTTGTATATGATTTGAAGAAGTTAATAAGCAGCTTTAATATTCATTTTCATTTAGGGAGATAGTATTTGACTCAAGAGAAGTTAAAGGTTGCATTGAAGCAAAGTTCAGAATTGTTTCAAACATATGGAGTTATAAGTGAAGATTACATTAAGTATACATATTCGTTGGATGTCTGCCCTAATTTTTGATGCCTCCTTTCTCTTCCTCCAACTCCTGAACACACTCTTTATAGTATCCAGAGAAAGACTTTTTTCATGATTTATTTAACATTATAAGGAAATGGGGCATCCTCAACATTTAGTAACAATAGCAAGTACCATTTCTATCAAAGGTAGAGATCGCACTATTATTTCTATAAACATCAAATATTTTTCCTCTGTGAGGAAATCTTCTCATAAGTATAACCTTACCTTTATTCCTTAAACCAGATTATAGTATTTTATACTATAGTGTAAATGATGCTATCCATATGACATGAGTAATCCTTCCTCCTAGGCTTCATTAGTGCACTTATAACTGAGTTATGGTCCAACCTTGAATGTGGAAGAGATGATGTAAGGCTAACTCATCCCAGAGCTACCCCAGTGGACCCAATTGATCGGAGCTGTCAGAAGGTAAGAAGCTGTGTGATGTCAAGTGCATAGACTTGAAGGGTATTGAGCAGAAATGACTCCATAGACCTTACCTGTGTCACATACAAGCAGCAGACTTAATCTTCAGTTGACCCTTTCCCATTTCATACCTCAAGATATTTTTCATTAGAAAGTAAAGTTAGTGAACTGTAAAATACCAAGATTCTTTGTAAAAATATATTGGAAGGATACTTCCCTTTCATGTTATTTTTATTATATTTTTTTCTTTCTCAATAAAGGGTAATAACATGCCAGGTATGTGATGAAAAACAGTGTGTCCCTAAAGCAAACACAGACCAGCACCACAGATGCCGGGGAAGCTTTGTGACCCCTGGGTATGATTCTGATGAAGTCGTCGGGATGGAGCAAAGGAAACAGTAGAGGGAAGATGCTGCTGGTGAGGGAGGGCAGGGGAGGGCAGCTCACACACTCCACTGTTAAAATTCAATGCCTTTTCCTGTATGCAACACCTAATTTCTTTTGGTGAAAGTAATGATTCCTGGCATGGAAGCCAGAACAATTTTTGGAAGAAAGATGCCACAAAATTATTTAAAATACTCCCCATCATTTCAGCAGTTCCTTTTACCCCTGGCATGTTAGGCTAGTTCACTCTTGTATAATACGTGAACATTAGAAAAGTAATTTCAAAATGAAGTGGTTAAAAATGTTTGAGGGACCAAAACCAGGCAGTCAATGCAGCACAGTGACTTGCAGGATGCTGTGCGTCACAGTCTATTAAACAGGAAGTGTTTGTTTGTTTGTTTGTTTGTTCGAGACAGGGTCGCTTTATGTAACCCTGGCTGCCCTTGAGTTCTTTTCGTAGACCATGCTGGCCTTGAACTCTCTGAGATCCCCCAGCCTCTGCTCCCCAAGTATTTCTGCCACCAATCCTGGCTACAGAGTTTAACTTCAGGAACAGTACCCATTGGATCCTCTAAGGATGGTAGCTCACAGTCTAGAAAGCTAGTCGAACAGAATTTAGGGTGATTTGGCAGCTGACAATGGAGCTGGGAGTCTGGTGCTGACAAAACCACAAAGTAGATTTTACAAAGAGATGGGGTAGCCCCCAAACTGTAACCTATACCTGTAAACTATAGTAATCCAGCTGCTCACCACCAGCCAATGTAACTGTCTCCAAAATTCATCTTCTGTCTACTGGTGCTGGGCATGCTGAGAGTGTAACTTCTGAGGCTGGGAAGAAGCGTCAGTTGGTAAAGCAATTGCTCTGTGAGCACAAGAACCTGAGCTTGATTCCCAGAATGTATATTAGAAACAACAGTGAATGAGGTGAGTGGGATGTCTCAGTGGGTTAGTATATTTCTTGCCAAGCCTGACCAGCTGAGTTTGACCCACATGGTAATGGAGAAAATGGATTCTTGCATGCTGTTCTCTGACCTTACACACTTGCGTGCTGTGGCATTCCCCCTCCCTAACTCCAAATAAATAAATAAGTGAATGAAAAAAATTTGGAAGATGAAAATATCACCCCCCCCACACACACACAAAGAAAGAAAGCCAAATCAAATTCTCCAAACCAGGCACAGCGGCACATCATTGTGGTTCCAGCACTGGGGAGGTGGAAACAGGCAGGTAATTAGCACTTACTGGAGAGCCAGGCAAGCTGACATTTGGAGTCACATGACATTTTAAAGGCTGAACAGTAAATGAGACAAGCAAAGATTAAAGAGGAAGCTTATGGACTGGGAGGAAATCTTCGCGAGCTTTGTGTTTAACAGAAGTTAATATCCATAATGTATAAAAAAACTCTAGAACTTAAAACCCCAAAGCCTCATCATCCCGTCAGAAACAGGCCAATGAACTGAACATGCAGTTGACAAAAGAGACAAAAATATGCTAATGTGTAAATATATGAAAGCATGTTCAACAATTTGAGTCCTCGGGAAAATAGAAACCAAACCACATTGAGAATCCATCTTACCCCTGTCATAATGAGGACAAATGAAGCAAACAAGCAATGTCAGGGATGCAGGGTAAGAGGAAGCTCTGTGCATTGTGGGCAGTGTAAATGACAGTAGACATTACATATGTCAGTCACTATGGAGGTTTCTAAGGAACCTAAAATTAGAGCTATGATACAGTCATTCTGTGTTGCTGCCTGCACATCTATGTTGATCATGACATTATCCACAGTAGCCGAGTTAGGCATCAGCATAAGAGTCTATCAGTCATGGAGTACAACAGGTATACATGTGACAATGGAGTCTCTTTCCTCTGTAAAGAAATGGGAAATTAGTTACCTGCAGTACAATGGATGGAGTTGGAGACAGACATGGTAACCAGATCAGCTAGGCTCAGAACAAATGCCACATTCTCTAACATTCAGAACCTAGATTGGCTAAAGTCAGGGAAGACTCCTGCCAGCATGCATGCCCTTCACATATGGCCAACGGCAGTCTCCAGGTGGAAGTTTGGATTTCCCAGAGAGGATGTGGGGGTTGCAGTTAGGTAAGACTGTAGAGGTAGAGTATGTGGCCATATCAACATGAAAGTTGGGCACATTACGATATGACTCTCCACAGTTACAGGGTCCTTCATGTATGATATAAATTGGTACAATAGTGTAAGTTGTAAGTCTGTATGAAATATACTTCATGCAAGTTTAAGGTAATTAGAATTTTATTCAAGTTATTTGACTTTGTGTTGGGAATATCAATATAAATAGGATTGATTTTTTTATAATGAAAAATTATATATTTTCCTAGTTTACATATTAAAATATCCAACAAATAATGATGATAATTCATAGTATTAAACAGATCAAGCACCCACTTTGAGACTTCAGTTATTCCACGGGTTCTTCTCACTTCTGGTTCTATTTTTTTGTATTTTAAATTATAGCCTCAATGTATAATGAAGTTCGTTGAGACATGTATTTGAATTTTAGGCCCTTTCTTGTGTTTCTCAGGTCTCTCTCTTCATATGTGTCACTAAATATGGTAGGCAATGGTCCTGATGCTGTAATTTAAGTATGAAATAAAATAAATAATGAAATAAATAAATAATGAAATAAAGTAAAATAAACCCTTATTCTTCCCAAGGCTCAATGACTATTGTAGGAGAGGGAACAGAAAGATGCAAAGAACCCCAGAGGTCAGGTAGGACCTGAGAGAAAGGATCTTGTAGGTGTGACAGTATAAAGCATGAACTCGTGGTAGCAGTAGTTGTCTGCACAATCTTAAGCCAGTGAACATTCGAGCACGGAGGAGGGAGGGGCCCATAAACCCCACCTCTGTGGAGCTTTTGACAATTGATGGCTTCTGGGGAGGGAGTGTCAGTTTCCTTAACTATGCCCCTGCTCCTGTGATCATAACTCCTGTGGATGGTGCCACATCCCTGAATATATGGGCAACATAAAACGGACTCAGTAAATTTAAAAAAAATATATAAAACATGAATATGGAAGGAGGAGGGGAAGCTCAGGGGATGGATGGGCCTTCGAGGAGTTACGAGGAGGATTGGGTTATGAGTTGATTAAAATACATTATACACTTGTATAAAATTCTCAAAAACAAAAGGACTGGTAATAATCTTAACTACACAGTTGTACATATCATTTGTACAATGTTTGGAACCACAGGTGATTAGTTGTATGCTACGATATCAAGCAACTCAGCTTACATGACATTTCCAGAAAGTCCTATTGTCCAACATTTCCTTAGGGAACCATTGAAACACAGTACAGAGAAGTCTAGCCTATAATGTTAAAAATTCTAAAAACCTAGCAAAACAAGAAACCCAGAAGAAGTTGGGAGGGAAGAAACAAAGGAGCTGAGGGTCAGTATAGGAAAGCAGATAGCAAAAGAGTAGCCTGAAATGCTCATGATACTATAATTGTATTACACTTAAGAGCACTAGATGTTTTAACTAGAGATCTTCAAAGCACACAAAAATGATGATCTGGGTCCAGTGAGATGTCCCAACAGTCTTAATAAGTGAAGATGCTGGTCACCAAGGCTGACAGCATCAGTTCAGTCCTCTAACCTTCACTCATGCTGTAGCATGCAGGTTTGTGTGCTACACACACACACACACACACACACACACACACACTGAGCAAATAAATGACCAAATCAATAAGCAACTGCAAAAATAGTAAGACAAAGAAGTTGTAAGTATATGCTGTCTTTGTGAAATTCACTTTAAGTAAGTATGCAGATACATTTCATGTAAAGAATTGGAAAAGGACCCATGGGAATAGTGTAGGGATAAGAAGACTGGTATGGCCATAGTTGGTATATTAGTGAGCTTTCCGTTGCTTTGGTAAACATCCTGGCCAACAGCAGCTCAAGGAAGGAAGAGTTTGACCTATGTACTAATCACACAGTCCATTGTTGAGAGAAGCTCAGCAGGTACTGAGGCAGAGACCTTAGAAGAAAGCACCTTATTGGCTTATTCTCCATGGCTAATCTGGTTGGCTGGCTTATCAAGCATAGTACCTCCTGCCCAAGGGTGGCATGGAACATGATGGGCTGTGCCCTCCCATATCTGTCATTAATTTAAAAAACATGCACTAAAGACTTAGCCTGGTTTGATGAATGCATTTTCTCAGGGTTGTCTTTCTAGATGTCCCAAGCTTGTGTCAAGTTGATGAAACACAAGGGATTATAAAAATCTGTCAAGCTGGGTGACAGTACAATATGAAAGTGCAATATATAAATATTGGTCTGTTTTCATAAAGTAGTGGTAAGCGGGCTATTTTTAGTATTAGTATTTAGATTAAAATATAAAAATACAAATATAATGACTAAATTTCCTACATACTGACTACAAAAAAAAAAAAAAAAGGCCATACCACACCTAAAGCAAAGCAATGCAAAAAAGAAACAAAGAAATTAGAGCAAAAGCTAATGAAGCAGAATGCAGGTATAGTAAAGAAATGTAGTAGAGGAAAAAGATCTTTAAAATGATTAAAATTGATACACCACTTACTAGATTGATAAAGAAAACCCTTAGGATTACTAATATCAGGAACTGATACTGAGTATTGAAGAATGTGATCAAAAAATTGCATTAATATTCAAAGAGAATATATCAATATTACAACCTACTTCATGATATTTTAATTATTAAAATAAAATGGGCACTTAAAATGTGGTTAACAAAACTGGCCCAGTCAAAAAAGCTAGCTAGGGGTCACCACTCTAAAGGCAGTGAGAGCTGGGAGAATGGAGCTGATAGATGAGGGTGACTGAAGTCTCATGCAACTTTACTCAGAGCATCAGACAGTTTATACTGAGGGTTAAGACAGGTTACCCGAATGAAGTTCTCATGAATCCAATCCATACACAATCACAAGAACAAGCAGCATGTGGCAAAAACATGTTTTGCCATAGATACGTATAAAGGATAAACTTAAGTAATACCGGCAAACAATAATGAGTAATCTGAAGTGAACTCATGCCTACCCACGGCATCTGGGAGAAGCACGAAAACACATTCCAAGAACAATCCCACATTTTGAAGAGACTGAGGTCACAAGACTCTGCCTTGTTTTGTTGGAATGTTTTTACAAGCACTCTGAATGCTCCTCACAGGACTCCATTCCTGGAACATGTTCTGACAGTTAGGGAAATGGAATCTGTTAAGAACCTCCTCATAGACAAAAGGAGATGTCTCTACTTGTGGATTTTAGAATATCTATAGGGAAAAGGTTATTAACTGCAGGTCAATTCTTTCAGAAAGCAAAATTGGGGAAACACTGGTGGGAATACAAAGACTATTATTACCCAAGGAGAAGAAAGGGAGACTAAGACCCCACGTAAATAGAGATTAGAAGATGTAATGCTGATAAAGAACGAGGTGGTTCCACTTCCACTAAGAAGAAAGGCGTAGACTAAGGAGAGGGTGCACCGAGAAGAACTTTTAAATGGAATCAGAAATACATAATAGACTCATTCATACATAAAACACAAGAATTACGTACAATCCCTTCATTATGGTCAGCCGAGATCTACCATAGAAGTAGACCAGGAAAAAAAAAAAAGGAGCTATTTAAGTCAAAAAAGCAGTAAAGGAAGGTTCTTCTCTGAAGCCAGTCCCTTCTCCTATCTACATAAGGTCCTCTCCTGAAATGATTGCTTCTTAAGCTTTCCCTTGTTAGCCACCATAGCATACTGTTTAAAGTGCATTGGAATTGTTCTCAGCAGTCAGCTGTGCCTGAGAATGATGTCCCTCCTGCAGTCATTCTGACAGTTGGGACAGGTAGCACACACCAATGCTGGGAGGAAGCTGCTTGGCAGAAAGGACGTGCTCACATGCTGATAACCATCCAATCCTTAGCACAGTCTACTTCGTGCCTTGCAGGCCAAACTCTACGTTGTCGTCCATCTTCGCTGACATTTTCCCTCCATAGATTTGCATTTTCCTAAAGTTACCTTTAAAAAAAAATACAGTTTTATTACTTGGTTCAGAATTTCATACATGTGCGCAATGTGGTTTGATCACACCCACCTCTTCTCTCCCCTCAGGTCGTCTCTCACCCCATTCTCCCCAAACTTGATGTCGTCCATTTCTTTTTGTTCTAGAACCCATTGAGTCCGGTTCATGCCACCCACGGGTGCACAGGTGTCAGGGCATGAGTGGAGAACTGGTTCCCTACCAGGCACCACACCCTGAAGAAATCTTGGCTCTGCCCTCCTCAGCCTCTCACAGTCCAGGTTGGACTGTTGACTGGCTTGGGGTTATGCAGGTCCCATGCAGGCAGCCGCTGCTGACGGTTCCTAACTATAGCTACCCATCCTGTCATGTCCCATAAGCCACTTGTTTGGAAGCAGTCCTCTGGAACTTTTCAAGTTTTCTGCCCCGCCTTCTACATTGTGTCCTAAGTCTTGAGGGAAGAGGGTGGCGTGTTGGTATCTGATGTGTGGTTGAACACTCCGTAGAAATGTATTCTCTGGACGTTGACCTGTTGTGAGTTTCTGTTCACTGGAAGCAGAAGCTTCTTCGATGTGGGCAGAGACTTGCACTAGTCTATGGGCATCGAGGTTAAGTATTGGCAGGGGATGCAGAGCTGGCTCAGTAGTTAAGAGCACCTCCTGCCTTTCCAGAGGACCTGCATTTGGTCCCAGCATCCACATTGGTGGCTCAGGACTAACTGTAATTCCCAGTTCCAAGTAATCTGATGCCTTCTCTGACCCCCGAGCACACTAGGCATATTTATGAGCAGGCAAATAAATAAAATAAATAAATCTTAAAGAAAAATTAAAATATTGAGAATGAAAATGCATGGTTCTTTTAGGGGACTGAAAGTTGATTCCTAGCCATTATGTCCAGTAGCTAGTGTTAACTAGTGTTAACTCCAGCTTCAGGAGATTAAGTGCCTTCTTCTCCCTTTTATGGGCACATGAGCATACATGACATGCATTCACAAAGACACAGACACATTTGGATAAATCTAAAAAATATATTAAAACAGAAAGAGAAAAATCCAAGAGTAAATATTTAGATAGTATGTCCAGTTAGCAAAATATTAGTGGTAGGTTTGTCTTTAAGGTCTGTTATTTCTCAGCCACAGAGTTTTGGCCAGGTTTATTGTATCAGGCACAAGTTTTCTCCTGTGGAGTAGATCATAAACCCATTCAGAAAACAACTGGTTTTCCCGATTTTTTTTTTCTTCTTGTTGGGGAGTGAAGCAAGGACGCTGTGCACTTGAAGTATGTTCTCTGCTGTGAATCAGCATGTCCGTACTTCAGATCACCTCCTGGAGTCACTTGCTGATTTGGTCCTTAGTGTCCAGATATAATAGGACTGTCTCTGCCTCTATTGGAAATTTGAAATCAAAATTAGTTTCATGCCTCCTAATATTCTTCTCTCTACACTCAACTTAGTTTTCTCTAGAGAATTCTTTCTAAAGTATAGGATAATTTGTAGTACTTTCCTGA
>JADRCD010235338.1:14362-25851 GCA_019843815.1 Montemys delectorum
AACTCAGAAACCCTCCTGCCTCTGCCTCCCAAGTGCTGGGATTAAAGGCATGCGCCACCACTGTCCGGCCTAACAGAGCATTTTATGTGTTTCAGGCCAGCTCTCTTTAACCCACACCCCCACATCCCCTTACAGTGTAGTCCCCTCAACTTCTCTGAGCTCTCTGCAGTACCACTAGGCCATTTACAGTTCTGAAAAGAATGGCCTCACCATGTGCCTGCCTGTCCTGGGGCAGTGATTATTTCTTCATTTACATTTTAATTGATATCTAGCATAACTAGGATGGGCAGTAGGCATTGAAATACTTTGAGTGAATAGTCATTGTGAACCTTAAGGTTTTAGTCCATAAGAAGTTTGTTACTTTAAGTAATTTTAAGCTTTAAATGCCAATATTAAAAATATTAACCATGAGGCCTTCAGCTATCTTAATTATCATTAATACAGAAAATCTTGTTATTCCAAAACACACAGATGTTTGATGATGTTTCAATTTTGGAATTATATCTGGAACCAGCAACACATTTAATGTACTTAAGTGACAGTTGACGATTGCATCAAAAATATTGTCATTCCTATGAATGCTTAACACATTACAGTTTATAATATGTTAAGTGCCTTTAAAAATGTCTAGCGAGTGAGAAATGGATTTGTTTGTTCTTGCGGTAATCTACTGAAATCTTCTCAAGTCTCTTTAAATTATCTGCAGGTCATTTGTTTTCAAATACAGTTATTTGTTTTCCTCTGAAGCCCTACCATTTGCTGAGAGTAGTTTATCAGAAATTACTATAACTTTATGCCGACAGAATTATTTTATTTCTTTGAAAGGAGTTTCCAGAAACATGAATAGAGCTGTCCATGTAAGGAATAAGGAAGCCTCAGTGTGTTAATATAAGATTGGTATTTTATCCATTTTGTAAATTGTATTTGTAATCCATTACTATCGAGAAAAAGAGACTTATTTATTACATGTAAACATTGCTGGGTTAGTATCATGAAATGTTTAAAGCGTTTTTAGTTTTCATATTTTACCTGTGATATGTTCTCTGGATATGAGGTGAGTTTTTAAAAGTTATATTGGAATGTTCAAATTATCCTTCTATTAACACCTGCTTGGTGAATGTGTCTAGGCAGTTGTTTCATTGGTGGCCATGAACCATCTGGTTACATTCATAGTAATGTAGAGACACATTTTTCTACCACACTTTCCCTGATAATCAGTCTTTTCCCTCTCTGCCTCACTCTGCCTCACTCCGCCTCACTCAGCCTCACTCCACCTCCCTGCGCTCATCTCGAGTGAAAGTTTTCCTACGTAGCATAGTATTCTCTAAACTAGGCAAGTTCTGTAAATTTTAGCTAAACAATTACACTTACTCTTTGGTAATTTTACTGTTATGCTAATATATATTAGATTTAAACCCTTAATTATGTTGTTATTGTTGGTAAGAAACTTGGTCTTTGTTTTAAGAAGTTATACCTGATGGGGGAAATGTGGACACCTCAAACTTAATGTACATTCATTCTTTATTCAGAGATACAATTTGCTACACATCACCATATGTTATATATATTCACTATACAACCACTATAATACGATAAATGATACTCCACTAAGTATAAAAGGAAGGAAAAGGATGTGGAAGTCTACTTTTCCTATTTACAATCAAGAACTGGACCTTGGCTAAACCTGTTAAATAGTATATGATGGCTACGCTTTCATCTGCAGAGACCTTATCCAGAAAAAGGAGCAAATCTGTCTTAGCGCTTGTATAAATGTGTTACTAGTCAAGCCCCCCCCCCTTTTTTTTTTTATAAGTTTCCTCACCTACTATTGAGAAATCAAATCAAATAGTTTTTGTATTTTTCTCACATTTTTGATTTTTCTTACAGTGTTTTTTCAGTCTACTCTAGTTTTAAAAATCTCTAACTTTTAAGCACAACACAGTGCTTACAAATAACTATTCAGTGTGTCCGACTTTGGCCAAAAGATGGAGTTGGCTGGAAGGAAAGCGACAAACTATTGAGGTTAGTGCAATTGAGGGCAGGCTGAGTAGGGTTAGCAGGAGGAGAGAAGTTCACGTGGCTGGCAGTCAGTTGAAGGACATCACAGGACTTCCTATTGGGGAATGGTGAGAATGAGGCTTTTGAGAGAGAGAAGAGGGTCAGGTGCCCTGCAAGTCATCTAAAGAGTTTGGACTCCCTGCTGTGTAATGATGGGTACCCATGGAATGTTTGTAAGCTAGGAGTCGAGAGTGGAATCTGTGTGAGAACTATATCCAGTTGCTGTTAAGTGGATGAACTAAAGTGTCATGGACAGATACACTTGGCTTATAAATGCTATGCAGAGGTGAACTTGGTCAGATTAGACCAGAACAAAGGAACCATTTTTCATAGGAAGGCTGTTGCTTTGGAAAATTAACTATAATGTCTAGCTTATTTTGATTTTGAATATATTAATAGGGAATCTTATAGACTAAACCTGAAAATATATAGACTGAGCTTGAAAATATATAGACTTTATTCTACTGCCTTAGAGTACTACTCTCTTCTATTTTCTTAGATATAATAGTTTAAAGAATTAGAAGGAACTTTTCATTTTCATCAGAATCTAACTTGAGGAATCACACGTACAAGGAGTACATATAAAAGTTAAGAAAGCATTTCAGAATGCTGTGTTATATTAGCATTGGATGATCTTAGGCTATTGCTACTTTTGTTATTCTTTAACCTATTATGAATAGCTATCTCACACTGGCAGTAGATGTATTTAAAAACCTAGCCCTGATAGACATTCAGCTATAACATTTAGACCAATGACTGTTTCTGTGCAATATTGAAAATAACGAGTTATTTCAATGTCTCTTCCTCTCCCCCAGTCCTTCCTTGCGCTGGTGAACCTGTTGTCCTACCCTTCGGTGTATGAGCTAACAGGCAATCAGGAGCTTCCTAATAAGGCAGAGTATTCTCTTCGTGAAGTTCCAACATGCATCATCGTAAGTCACTTTCTTTCAACTGGTCTCTTTTCTAATTGACTGCTCTTTGAGATTTGTAGCAAAAATTGTTAATTTCACAAATACACAGGACAGCCACTGCTTACTAACATCTAAATTGATTACACATCACTGCATCATCAACTTTTGAGTTATCTACCAGTGGAAACTTTGATCCAAGCCATGCAGCTGTTCCTTTGCCTATTAGAATGCAAAGCTAACGCTCTACAACCAGGAAAGCATCTTACCTTATAGGCAGGCTTATTATAAATGAGTTTAAGATGATTCATTAGCTTATGTGGATGATATAAAGCCATTCTTACATTGCTCCCTCTCTAACTAGGATAATTGGGAATAAATTATATCCAAAAAGGCCAATATCTTTTCAACCTGTTTTAATGAATTATTTATTATGTCCATGAGGACAGTATATGCATACTTATTTAATTTGAAACTTAATTCATACTCAAAATTGCCCATATCATTAGATTGGTTTAAAACAGGGACCTATTCATTATCTTTGCATGCTTATGAATTTTACACAATGAATATATAAGCACAAGTGCATGAACACAAATACTCAAGGATTAGTAAAGAGTTACATAATCCTGAGGTTTTATTTCTAACGTTACTTTTACCCTGTCATTTTGTCTTACATATTATTAGTTTTAGAAATGGTTTTGTCCTTTCTGAATATGTTTCACCTTTTGAATTCTTAAACTTGTTTTCTATTGTGGGAAGGTTGTGGTAATCATTGTGAAGTCAAATGTAAAGTTGAATATGTTTTTCGTTAGGCCTTTAAGAATCTAGGATCTCTAATTTTCATAAATTACTTCAGCCCCATCTTCTTGTGCTCAACTTCATCTCATTGCTCACTGCTGTGATGAAACATCATGACCGAAAGCCACTTGGGGATGAAAGGGTTTGTTCCATAGAGCAGTTCACCATCAAAACCAATGAAGGCAGGAACTCAAACAGCGTAGGAACCTAGAGGCTGGAACGATGCAAAGGCCGTAGATGGGTACCGCTTACCGGCTTTCTCGCCCTGACTTGCTCATAGACTCTCTTACCCACTTTGTTAAGTTGACTGCTGCTGTCCTTGTTCCGACAGCCCGATTGCGGAAGTTTCATGGGTACGGCTTCTCTATCAAGGGCAGAAGACGCTCCCTTGCTGCCGACCCCCTGGCTCTCTGACCACTATTCCCATCCCATCCTCCGCCACTTTCCCTGAGCCTTAGGTGTAGGGGTTGCATTGAATATGTATCAGCTGGGGGTTGAGCACCCCATGTTTACTCACTCTCTGCATTTTGATCTGTTATGAAACTCTGCAATCATCACCATCTACTCAAAAAGAAGCTCCTTTGGATAGGAGTGACAGCTATAACTACCTGTAGGTTAAGGGCAAGTATTTAGGATGCAGCTAGAAATTGCATTAACGTGGGACGCTCATAGGTTCTGGTATAGGGTATATGATTTCTCTAGCCGCATGCAGTTGGCTAGGTTTACCGTACCAGGCATGCATTCCCTCCTGCTAAGCAGATCTTAAATCCAGTTCCACGGTTGTCGGTTATGTGTAGAATAAAAGTGCTCCTATTATCCCACTGGGGACATTTTGCCAGGCCAGTTATTGTTGTGGTCCACCTGCCTCACAGCTGACTGAAAACTGCTGATTGCATTCTTCCCAGGGCTGGCGTACCGGGTTCCGATGCTGTGTCCTCAAGGTGGAGGCTTTCAGGTCAGCAGGGGCTCAGTTCCTCCACGTCCTGTGTCCAACGTACAGTTGTGTCTTTAGGGTCTTCACATTAAACGTCTGGGAGCCAGACAAGGACACAACCAAGGCTGTGTTGTTTTGCAAGTCCCTTGGACTCTACAACCAAACCCAAAGAAAGGTTTGCAGTACCTGGTACTAGGGTTTTTGTGACATAGTCTGTGGTTCGTGGAGGAAGTATTAGCCACTGTGTAGCATAATTCCATTGAAACTATCTATCTCTTATCCATCTATAAATCTATCAATGTATCTATATATCTGTGTATCTACTATGTATCTATGTATGTATGTATGTATGTATGTATGTACCTATGTATGTATGTAAGTATCTATGTACCTATGTATGTATGTATCTATATATCTATGTACCTATCTATGTATGTATCTATATATCTATGTATGTATGTATCTATGTACCTATCTATGTATGTATCTATATATCTATGTATGTATGTATGTATGTATGTATGCATGTATGTATGTATCTATCTATCTCTTATCCATCTATGTATCTTTCAATGTATCTATGTATCTGTGTATCTATGTATGTATGTATGTATGTATGTATGTATGTATCTGTCTATCATTTATCCATCTTCTATATCTGTCTATCTATTAGTCTGTTATCTATCTGTTAATCACATAAATGTTTTTAGGAATTTCATGTCATGCTTCTGCTAGACTCAAGTATTTTATATGCCTAATCATCTTTACATGGCCCTCGCCTCTTCCTGACTGAAATCTTCCTTTACATTTCTCTTCTCAGGATATTTGTCTTGGATTAAAGGCCCTTCTGGACAATCTAAGATGATGAAGATTTTTAACTTAAGTCTTTGTGCAAAGATCCCCCTTTCCAAATGGGGAGACACTGAGAAGTTCTGGGGATTAGGGCACTGATGGACTCTTAGGAAGTTGGTACCTAACCCATCGTATAGGGGAGTGGCCTCTTCTTCTACTTCCCCAATATGAAATGTCCTAAATAAGGACCTTGGCCGGATTCATTTTTATCATAGGCTAAGCACTAGCCATCCATGTTTGGAAGGTGCAGTTTTGACCTGCTCCTTACCCTGCATCCGCTCATTTCCTTGAAGCGGTCAGATGGCATGATTTAGCCACTGGACAGCTGTCATAGAGGGGCCCCTCAGCTGTGAGCCTACCTATACAGAATTCCTCTCTGCTGATCTGACTGCTGGCCTACTGAACCTATTCCCTTATCCTTATTCTTTGAAACAGAATATCTGTGGACTGTTTGCCAGTTCTGGGCCTTACACTGGCTTGCTGCTGGATCAGTTTGATTTAAGAAACGGATTCCTTTCCTGACACACTGTGGTGCTTAAAATCCAAAGCTCTCCAGAAGGCGGGCTTCCCAAGAGCTCCACTTTGCTCCCCAGGTGGTGATACATCATTGTAATCCTCTCTGACTAAGAACTTATTTACTATAACATTTGTTCTCTCAAATACATTATCCTTGATAGATTGCTTCAGTCTCCCTTTCCACCAGCTTGTTGTTGCTAATACCATCCCTTCTGATCATGTTACTCATCCTAATCTGCTACTTAGATTCAGAACCAGAACTTGAGATCTCCCGGGTGTCAGCAGCTGTCAGGATGCCTAGCTCTGTATTTAGAGAGCTGTGCAGATTTGTTTTAGCTGATGAGGACCGAGGAGCGGGGGCAGCTGTGGAGAAGTGACTTTGCAGCTGGGATCTGACTGTGAGTTGTATAGTTCAGTTCATCACATGGTGTTTGGAGTAAAGGGTGTCCAGCAAGAGGAAGACTATCGTGGTAGACTGTTAAAAATATGAATCTTTTTATTCTCTATCATTCATTTGTATTTTTATTTAAACTTATTTATTAGTTATTATACATTCCTATAAAACACCAATAAGTTTGTAAATGTATAGGTATGTATGCATATGTATGTGTGTGTATGGATAGTCTACATCCATACTTATATTTGAATGGGATAGGATCTCATGTAGCCCAGGGTGGTCTGTAAAGTTGAAGCAAATGCAGGGATGTCCTTGAACTTTTGCTCTGTTACCTGTACCCCAATGACTGCAGGGATCGTAGGCATGAGCCACCATGCCTAGTTTTTCTCATATTGAGAACCAAACCCAGGGCCTGGTTCCTGCTAGGAGAAAACTTACAAACTGCACTATACTCCTAGCCCAACACATGCGTTCTTTTAAATGTTGAGCCTTATAGCTTACTAGATTAAGGTTACCTGTCCATTTTTGGTATACTTTAGTTAGCATTTATCAAATATATTTTGAGTCATTTATTACCTCTTCCTTTCATAAACTCATTCCCTCACCTCCTATCCATGTGCTGGGACCAGTTTTTTTGTGATCTTTCATGAAGGCATTGATACATTTCATTTGACTTTGTCTCTTACCTAAATCTTTTTTTGCTCCATTGGTCACAAAAATATGCAGTATTTAAATTCATCAATGTATTTATATATAAAGTTCTTAAGTCTGTACTCAAGATGTACACAAAACAAGGCTTTGTGTTTGGTTTCTAGTTACTTAATTCATTTGTCTTTGGTTCTTTTTATTGCCACTTAGTCTCACACTATAGCACAGGGTGGACCAGAGCTCACTATGTAGCCCAGCCTGTTCTCAAACTCAAGGCAGTTTACCTTTTTTTTTTTTTTTTTGGTTTTCGAGACAGGGTTTCTCAGTATAGCCCTGGCTGTCCAGGAACTCACCCTGTAGACCAGGCTGGCCTCAAACTCAGAAATCCTCCTACCTCTGCCTCCAAGTGCTGGGATTGAAGGCATGCACCACCACTGCCCAGCCTACCTTAACTTCTCGAGTGGTAGGATTATGCCTATGGGTCATGCTATCAGGCAAAAAGCAGAGCTTTAAAGAAAAACTTTCAGAGATGGCTGTATCGACAGAGAAAATTGTGTGGTGGACTAATGCCGTCAGTGGTTGAGGTAGCATTTTGCTTCTGATTTTGAGGGATGGCTACTTAATGGGAAACTTAGGTAAACTTAAAGAATACTAATGCTAGAATAGCACCTATAGGCTTCGTGCCTTAATTGGTCTTAAGTAGGCCAATCTCTCCATCTGTTTGTCCTTTTGTCTGTTGATCATCTGTTTGCTGGTCATCTTTCTTTGTTTCCTAGATAATGACTGTATTCTTCCAGTAGCTTAAACCACTGATTTCTACACACTAGAGAGGTTATTGACACAGTCTCACGTAGCTACTAGATAAAAATGTCCATGTTGACTGTTGTTGCTTCACATTTGTAGATTTTATATTTGCGTTCATGGATAATTTGTATTTGGGGCACTCCTATCTTTATTTTATTCTACGTACTGTCTGCTTGCCAGGTTGGAAGGTAGGAGTATGTTCTGCTTCTTTATTTGGACACAGTTTAGATAGTTTTATAATCATAATGCTCAGGCCTCACTTAGACCTGTAAGTTCACAAACGCAAGGATGGGTCTGAGCATCTCTGATTGCAACTCCTCATGGCTTCCAGCTGGTTCCAGAGTGAATCCGTGTTTTGGAATCACAAATGTAAATGAATATTTATTTCTTTAATTTATTGCTTTGAACAGCTTCTGCTGAACAGAATCTCAGTGTTTCTTTGTTCTCTTTAGGATATAATGGATAGGCTTATCATTTTGAACTCTGAAGCTAAGATCCGGTCTTTACTAAATTATGAACAATCACACACATTTGGTCTAAGGTAAGCAACTCAATTTAAAGCGTGTTTTACAAATTGCAGAAACTGAGCATTCGTTCTTTATATATATATCTTATGTGAATATATAGGATATGTACATGTGTGGTAGGTGGAATATGTGCACAGGAAGACAACTTTGAAGTCAGATATCTTTCTCAGTTGCTCTCTCCTCTAATGAGACAGGGTGTGCCAGTGAACCTGGAGCTCACAGATTGAGCTAGCCTGATTGGCCCTGAGCTCTGGGGAACCTGGCTGTCTCTGCCTACCTGCACTGAGGTTCCAGGATAGTCTGCCCTCTGTGTGAGTACCTACGATAAGGCTCAAGTGCTCATGTTTGTATGGCAAGCACTTTTGCCCACCGAGTTGTCTTCACCACCCAATTGTCTATACTACTAGCAATTATTACAGTGAGTTTATTTAAAAATCATATTTACAGATAGTGTGTCAGTCTACAACATTATAGTAAAAGCAAACGATAGCACGTGGGGTTTGTCCACTGCAGCCTTTGTAAGAATTTTGGTTCTCTATGACCAGTGGCTGTTACGTTTGTTCAACATAGAGGAGCACATCAAAGACTATTTTCATTGGGATTTCTTAGGAGTCACAGGAAGATTCTCGAGGCTGGTTTGTGATGAGATCCTTGCCGTAATAAAGCCTTGAAACAGGACTAGACATGGAGGGCTCGTTCTTGAGGCCCAGAGTTTGCTCCTTGGTGTTGATCATTGATTCTTGATGTTTAAAACTTTCTGGTTAAGTCCATATTCCTTGACATTCGATTTAGCTTGTTCAAATGGGGGAAAGATGTGTGTTTGGCCAGGATACAGAGATTTAGGAACAAGCATTTTGGTCAAATGTGTATGTGTAACTTGCCTTTCCAGTTAAAAATGACTGCCGATTTAAGGAGAATTTCTTTTCATAGGTTCATGATTTTCTATTGTGTTAGCAAAGTAACTTTTTCAGGCATGAAGGAGGCCACTGGTAATGTGCTGCATAAGAAATACAGTGAATGCTGTCCTAAAAGGAGAAGTCTTTGCTCGTAGTACATCTCACAGATGTGTACGTTAATGTCTTACTTTTTACTTGTTCATTAATAGCTGAACTTCAGTTTTTGACTTCTTGGTTAAAATATAAAAAGGCTGTAGCTATTAGTATTTTTTTTTTTTTTTAGATATTATGTTATTTATCTCAAAACATGTTTTCACATTAAAATTTAACTATTGATCTGGGATATCACATAGCAAGAAGACACGGTATCATAGATTAAAAATGATTCAATAGAATTCTTTTGTTTTCTATTTTGAATAATTGAAAATAGATTTTAGTTTATAATCCAAGTAGATACGTTTTCCCTCTTGTATATTCCTCTTAAAACTTACATTTATTTATTTAGTATGTGTTCCTATGCACACTGTGACATGGGTGAGGGTCAGGGGCAACTGGGGTGAGTTGGCCCTGGGGCTTAGAGCTCGGGTAATCAGGCTTGGTGGCTAGTGACTTCAACCGTTAAACCATGTACCCACCCTTTGTCACCCCCTTTTCTGTCACCTTATATTTCTTTTGTGATATTTTAAACAACTGTTCTTAAGGGAAACGATTTCTAGAATTTTGTTAAGTTAGATAAAAGAATATAAAAATTAAAGCTAACAACAAGCACTTTCTACATACTTTCTTACAGTGTGCAAATGGAATTATCTGTCTTGTAGAAAGTGTACGACCATTCCAATACTGATAGAGAGAGAGGACTACTTTCTAGCAGTCTGAATTCTAGACTCTTAGGACTGTATACCTCTGTGAGCTGCAGTCATACAGCTGTAAAATGCAGGGCACTCGCAGTATTATTATTATTACATATTAATAATTATGACATAATTATTAATAATTATTATTATTACATAGGAACAATTCAAAGGGCTTAAACAGTATCTGGCACATATAAACCCTTGTTGGTAAGAGTTCTAACAAATGGTCCTTTATGTTTTTTAATACTTTTTTTTTAAGTTTTATTGCATTATGATGAGAAAAGTTACAATATTTCAATTTATCTGAATTTGCTAACATTTAAAAACATATTTTAAGTAAATAGAACTAAATCACATTCTTGTTTCCCTTTTGTACCCCAACTCCTCCCAGAGACCCCCCTTCAATACCTACAATATCTTTTTTTGTCATATTCCTTAAAAATTATAAAATATTATAACAATAAAAATAAGTATTATAAAAGTTGTTTGATATAAAACAACAATCAATTTAACAGTGTTATGTGGATGCTTGTCTACAGCAATACAGAAAATACATACGTTTTTCTCAATATAAATTTTAAATAACTCCAAACATATTAACTGTATATTTCAAGATAATATATCACTACTAGTATTTTCTTAAATGAACATAAATATAAAATCTTGTTGTTGGTTTGTATGTTTTGTATTTAGTAGAGTTTAAAATTTTGGCTCTTACTGTGGTACAAGCCCAAAATAAGAACAATTTTTAGACATTGGATTTCATTGTAATAAGGCTGTACTTCAATGACCCTAACATCACCAAAGAATTTTACCTCCATCGTAGCTAAGCTGAGAATTGACATTTCTGCAGTGCCAAGGAATGAATTGTAGGCACGATTTTTGGATACAGACTTCCTGCTATGGTCAAAACTATTTGACTTGAGTGAGTGACTTTATTCTCAGCCCACAGAGAACAGGTTGCATTCATTTAAGAAATGATATGTGTATTAAGATAATCTATCCATAGAGTCATTCACCAACTGTTTCAATGAACAATGGTTCTGCTTGGAGGGTGGCACAGACATTAGGTGAGGGTAAGAATTTGGTTCATTAGCTGTGATAATTTGGAAAACCACTCATCTCAAAGAATGAGTAACTTATAAAGTCCTCTTCTTCAAACTTGATACAAGAGCTACAAATGTCAAGCAAAGCATTCAGTCTCACTCTTTGTTGTTCTCTTTCCTACAAGCCACCTCCCAAGTTAATTGTCTATGTCTCCCTTGGGTATATAAATACTTTTGAAATATATAAG
>JADRCD010235339.1:0-20028 GCA_019843815.1 Montemys delectorum
GACAGGGGATAACATTTAAAATATAAATAAATAAAACATCTAATAGGAAAAAAAAATCGAAGACCCAGAAATAAAACCACACACTTACAGACACTTACCTTTGACAAAGTAGACAAAAATATATAATGGGAAAAAAGCATATTAAATAAATGGTGCTGGTCTAACTGGCAGTCAGTATAGAGAAAGCTTAAAATAGATCTATATTTGTCACCTTGTACAAAGTTCAAATTCAAGTGGTCAAGGACCTTAACATAAAACCAGAAACATTCAATCTAATAGAAAAGAAAGTGGGAAAGAGCCTTGAACTCATTGGTGCAGGGGGAAATTTTCTAAACAGAATTCCAATGGTTCAGGCTCTAAGATCAGAATTGATAAATGGGATCTCAAGAAAGTGGAAAGTTTCTGTAAGGTGAAGGACATAGCCAATAGGACAAATCAGCAACTTACAGATTGGGAGCAAGTGTTCACTAACTCCACATCCGATAGAGGGCTGATGTCCAAGCTGTATAAAGAACTTCAGTTGCTAGCCACCAAGAAACCAAACAACCCAATCCAAAGAATGGAGTATAGAACTAAACAGAATTCACAACAGAGGAATCCCGAATGGCTGAGAAACACTTAAAGAAATGTTCAAATCCTTAGTGATCATGGGAACTGCAAATTAAAATACCCTGAGATTCCACCTTACACCAATCAGAATGGTTAAGATCAACATCTCAGGTGAAAGTACATATTGTTTAGGATGTGGAGAAAGAGGAATTGCAAACTGGTATAACCACTCTGGAAATCAATCTGGAGGATCCTCAGAAAATTGGAAATAGATCTACCTGAAGATCCAGCTATACCACTCTTGGGCATATACCTAAAAGATGCCCTACCATGCCACAGGGGCACGTGTTCCACTATGTTCCTAGTAGCCTTGTTTGTGATAGCCAGAAGCTGGAAACAACCTACACAGAAGTAACTCTCACAACAGAAGAATGGATACAGAAAATGTGGTTTATTAAGAAGGAGGACATCCTGAGTTTTGCAGGCAAATGGATGGAACTAGAAAATATCATCCTAAGAGAAATAACTCAGACACAAAAAGATATGCATGGTATGCACTTAGTAATAAGTGGATATTAGTAAAAAAATACAGAATAGCCAGGATACAATCCACAGAACTCAAGAAGGCTAACAAGCCAAAGGGTCCAAGTAAGGATGCCTCAATCCCACATAGGAGAGAGAAAATACAATCACAGGAAGGGGAAGTGAGGGAGGGACCTGGGTGGGAAAGGTGACAAGAAGGGGAAGAAGAGATTGTGGGGTGGTGGAACTGGACTAAGCCCTGACAACAAGCAGAAAGAACAGAAACAGTCAAGCTTAGAAGGTAGGAGGTGGGGGAACCCTCTAAAATGTACCATAGACCTGGGAGTTGAGAGACTCTCAGGGCTTAAAGGGATGGACCTTAGATGAAGTGCCCTATAGTTGGGAGAGGGAACTTGTAGAGTCTACGTCGAGTAAAAAGACAGGGCATCAAGTGGAGGAATAGGGTTGTCAATCCCATAGTCAAAAGCTCTGACCCAGAATTGTTCCTTTCTGAAAGAACTGCAGGAACAAAAATTGAGAGGAAACTGAGGAAAAGGAGGTCCAGTGACAAACCAGCTCTGGGGGATGCCTCATCGCCACACACTACTACTGCTGCTATGGTATGCTTATAAACAGGGGCCTTTCATCACTGCCCTCCAAAAGGCCCTGCAAGCAACTGAAAGAGTCAGATGTAGAGATTTACACTAAACCAATGGACAGAAGCTGGTAACCCCTGTGGCTGAATTAGGGAAAACCTGGAAGAAGATGAGAAGGGTGACCCTATAGGAAAATCAGCAGTCTCAATTAACCTGGTCCCCTGGGGTCTCTCAGACACTGAGCCACCAACCAGGCAGCATATGCCAGCTGATATGAGGCCCCCAAGACATATAGAGCAGAGGATTGCCAGGTTTGGACTAAGTCAGAAAAGATTCACCTAATGCTCAAGAGACTTAACGCCCCAGAGAATCGGGAGGTCTGGTGGGGTTGTGGGGTGGGGACATCCTCTTGGAGATAGGTTGGGAGTAGGAGATGTGGGATGTGGAAGAGTTGGAGGGTGGACCAGGAGGTGGATAAAATTTGGATTGTAAAAAGATTAAATATATATATACATATATTGTATATATATAGTACATATATATACATATATTATATATATTTAAAGAATAAATAAATATACAATTATAAATATGCATAATTGAAATTAAATGAAAATAAGAAAACATTTTTTAAAAAGAAGAAAATATCATGATGTGACATTACAAAACAAGAAACTTCTGTTGACTCCATTGAGTTAATTTTCTGCTCACCACTAGAGCTGGGCATAAGTTTATCCATAAAAATATTGTTCAGTGAGATTCTCTTGGAGGAGACTAAATTTTTATTTGCATCTTGTTATCTATTGGAATGTGTTTCTGATTTAGGCCCGAAAGTATGTGTCTACTTCTTCCTTCAGCTCTAAGACCTATTTGGTGGAGTTCTTTGAGAGCTGCCTCTGCTTTTATGAGTTGTTTAGTAAATAGATCTTGTTGACTTTGGGGCTTTGTATACTCGATATTTTCCATCCTTTCTGGCTTTTATGCTCTTTCTGCCTCCTCTTCCTCTGGGATCTCTGACTCTGAGAGGAAAGTTATAATGGAGACATTCATTTGGTGCTGAGTGTTGCCATGTATCTGCATTCTCTGTGTCATGTCTGGCTATGGGTCTCTGTATCTGTTCCCGTGTCCTGCATAAGAAAGCCTCTCTGGTGATGGCTGAGCACTGATCTCCGTATGAGTATATCAGAGTATCATGAGGAGTCATTTTTTTTTTTTTAAAGAACATTCATATTTCCTTTGCCCTATGCCCCTCTGCTATTTAGGCTATTTAGGCCTTAGTCACCCAGGAAATGTCAGATTCCTGGGTTTCATTTAGTGCAGTGTACCTTAAGTTAAATCAGATATTTGTTGATTGTTCCTACAAGGTTTGTGTGACCATTGTACTAGCAAATTCTGTAGGACCCTGTGGTAAATCTAAGGATTTGTGGCTTGCTTGTTGAGTATGCTTTTTTGGTATCATGTACACTACCTTCCTGTCTCAAACACAAGCATATGAAGTTAAAGGTTCTATGTAGGCATTAGCTCTATTTCCCATGTTTAATGAGTCATGTAGGATTTTGTCTTCAGCAGTGGGTTCTTGCTGTCAGTTTGTGGAGAGTAATGTGTTGTCTTGAAAACAGCCTGAGTTAATTGGAGATTGATTCCCTTTGACAAAGAACTCAAATAGATTATAACCCATTTATAGTACTGGAAAGCTTCATTTGATGACAAGAGAGTTTAGTTGGGACTCTGCATTCCTGATTAATTGGCGATTTCATTTAAATTACCTTCATATGCACATCCACTTTAGGAAGATTTTAATATATTAGGTTTCTCTGCTTCTCCTCAAATGCACCTTAAGTTTACCTGTCTCACTCATATATCCTCCCTACTTGATCCTACTACTCCAGCAGGACTTTCCATTCATCTTTAATTATCTACTGTATTTTTTCCTTAGGAAGATCTATCTGCACTGCCCCTGTATTAGTTTACTGTATATGTAAACTCTGTGTTTCACATTTGCTAAAGCTAGATTTTTATCAATAGTGTTCTCATTCTATGACTTCTTGTGAGGATATTTTATAGCTAGCTCTTCAATATATGAGGGTAATGTTAATTTAAAAACATAAAATTAAGTAAGGAAAGCTCTGTAGTCAACTACTTTGTCTCATGAAATTCCAACATCTTTCAGGATATGAATCCAACTTCCTAATGAAACCCAATTCACAGGAGATGGAAAAGCTACATGTTAGCACGTTATTTAGGAAGTTGGTTGGAAGGTAGGAAAATTAAAAGGTAAGTGATGTGATCATATAAAAATTAAAAGCATTTAAAGTTTTACTATAAGTTTAAATAATAATGAATAAGATAATATTTCATTTTCTGTTAGGCCTGTTATAAAACTCTCAGGGCTGTCTATAAAACAAACTCATAATAAAAATTGGTATTATAATAATAATATGAAGTGATATACAGTGATAGCATTATATATTTCACCAACTTATTTCTATATTTCTTTTTTAGTAAAAAAGTCATCAGATGAATGGATATTAGGAGATAATAAAATGTATGTCATGTAGAATCATTTTAAAATGAACATAATGAATAATTACATGCATAACAAGAAATTTGAAGAATAAGTCATGAAAGCATTGAATTTAACAAGCATTAGTAACCTTATCTAGTCTTTATTTTATAATAAATGTCATTGGTATAGGTAAATATTCCTTTTGTCCACATGGGTGAGTTGTTTACAGGACTTATAGTCATTGCTAGTTAGGTGTCTGGTAACAGCTTTTCTTGTATTCATTTATATTTCATTTATATTTCATGAGTCTGAAAATACTCTTTCCTCCCTCAGACTTGCTTTGTCCATGGATACATTGCTTTTGTACTCTTGGTGAGCTTCTAATTTTACAATGAGGTAGCCTGCATCAGCATTACATGTTGTTTATTACATGTCTTCTTTTAAGAGATTTAAAAGAAACTATAGCCTGTAGTTAATTTTTAAACCTATAAAACATCATCAATTTCTGAGAGCAACATAATTACCTTCCTTCTGAGCCAGAAACCATCCTGGTACTATAAAGTTTTTAATGGAATATTTTACTATTACCTAGTAGATACTATTGTCTGTGATTTTGATGTATTGAAGTAACTTTTGCTCTCAATCCTAAAACTCAATGAACTAACTTTATTTGAATTTTTTTTAATAATTGTGTCGACCTACTCCTGACTTTGATATCATATCCCAGGTTGTTTCTTATAACTGATATCTTCTTTGTGACCTAATTTCATGACATTAAATATGTGGAATATGAGATTCTTCAATAAGAGTAAGTTTAAGATGGATTTTGCTTTTATTATAAAAATGTGTAGTGTAAATAGAAGATCTACATTAGAGAGAAACAACATGATTAGATGATGAGAGTCCATTCCTAGTTATTCATTTTGCTGGATTTTTTTTCTGATTTCTCTGTGTGGAATACCTTCTATCAGCTGCCAAGCAAGTTTCCTATTGGGTATTGGAAGTAAATGATGACCTAAAAGACAATACATGACAAAACATGGATGAGTTCACACTGATTTGAAAATTGACACAAGCCAAATCTTTAGAGAAATTTATTTGAAAATTTATGTTTTTGCTGTTGTCAAAGATAAAGATACATTAAGACTCAGCCTGAGGAACAAAGAAAAGAAAAGAAAAGAAAAGAAAAGAAAAGAAAAGAAAAGAAAAGAAAAAGAAATAATCATAAGGTACTTACAAATTAACTACTTGGCAACTTGATATAAAAATAGTTCAATGATCTATACACCCTTCTGAAAAACAAAGGGAAATATGAATACTTGAAGTGTATTGACATTTTGATTTTTCTATGGGCATGCATAACTGTGGAAGAATATATGCTGATTGTTCTAGAAAATCACTTTCTGAAATCTTCAGCTTCTTTGTGTTTTGATACAAATATCTCATGAATAGAGACTGTAAGATAATTCCTGTACATAAATGAAATTCCTAAAGCAGTCCTGTTTGACAATCTATCTCTATCTATCTATCTATCTATCTATCTATCTATCTATCTATCTACCTACCTACCTATCTACCTGAATTTTATTGTCTGTTCCTGTAGCTGGTGCCTTACAACCTTCTTTTTGAAATCAGGCATAGTCCTTAAAAGTAGGAATTTGGAGTTTATGTTGGCCTTTCAATATTTTGCAGAAAGTGGTTTTCTGTCTCTATCTGTTCTCCTTTTTTTTTCTTAGACAGGGTTTATCTGTGTACCCCTGTCTGTCCTGTAACTCACTCTGTAGACCAGGCTGGCCTCGAACTCAGAAATCTGTCTGCCTCTGCCTCCGAAGTGCTGGGATTAAAGGCGTGTGCCACTACAGCCCAGCGTAAGAACAATTTTTTTTGTTTGTTTTTCGAAACAGGGTTTCTCTGTATAGCCCTGGCTGTCCTAGAACTCATTCTGTAGACCAAGCTGGCCTTGAATTCAGAAACCTGCCTGCCTCTCCCTCCCAACTGCTGAGATTAAAGGCATGAGCCACCACTGCCCTCTATCTATTCACTATCTCTACAGAGATATCTATATAGATGTAGCATATATCCTGCAGGTTAGCAAGGATGATCTGCTTTTAATGTGTCAGACATTGTTCTATTACCAACTTGGTCTACTTTACTTAAAAGATAATATATGAAAATCATGTTTATGAGTTTTCCATGATTTAGTCAAGAAACTTTTATCTTATCTGAATGTCACATTATCCAGACTTAGTAGTCAAACTAAATTTTATTATCTCTAAAGCCAAGATAATTCAGATCTCTGTGTCTGTTAATTATATTTCTTCAGCCTAAACTTAGACATACCTTATGGCTTGCCTGGGAAGAATTCTCAAATTGTCTCAGTGTTAAGCTCAAGTCTGGTCATGGAGGCATGATCAGCTTCAGGCAGAAAATGTTGCTAACAAATGTAGAATATCTAATTAGATTTTGTTGTCATCTAGGTTGAGACCTTTGGTAATAAAATATCTACAGGAAGTGGCAAACTGAAAATTAAAGACTAATAAAAGAATTCTAATACAAAAATTTATAAAGACTTTTAAATTAAGGAGTACTTCAAGCTGTTGAACTCCATTCAATTTTATAGGTACAGTATTTTCTTATACTCCTGCAGCCTTCATACAGTTGGAGAAAGCTGTATTATCAGAAAAAGATGGTTCTGTTGATCAATTTAGGATTATAAAATTCATCTTTTTTTTTTTTTTAAGAGAGGGATTCTCACTCCCACCAACCATGTTATTAGGGTTCCTCCATACTGTGCTTCATAGAATTTTATTTGCTTTTATACTTATTGTTCAGTTAAGAAAGTAAGCCTTAACCAATCAGGTCACAGAAAGCTATTTTGGAGAAGTTCTAAAGAACCTTTTAGAATCCTGGGACACATTTACCCAATCAAAGTGTGAGTAATGTGGAACACAGACAGATCTCTGCTCAGAATGAGTAACAAGAGAACATCCTGAAATGCTTCAAAGCATGTCACAGAATAGGTCAGCTGAGAAGTCATGTATTGTGAAAGTGTCCTCAAATGTCTTGAGAGGTTTATCAATTTCAGAGATAAGCTACTGTGCAGGTTGACCTTCCATTGTGCCTTTGATGGTTGTCTTCTTCCTTTGCCCACTATAAATGCTCATTCTCCCATAATCATGTCCAAATTCCTACCATCTTGCTCATGGTTCAAGAATGTTGAAGTAAAAAATATACTTACCTGTTTCTACCTGCTAAGAATATTTGAAATAGAGATTTTACGTTTGCAAGATTTTGTATTTTAATATTTATATATTTAAGAGTATCTTTATATACTCTTAAAATTTGAATCAAAGTCTATGATATATTTGCTAATGGGAAACCTTTTAGCTTTTAAGCTCTTCTATAATATTCTAATAACTCTATTTGCAATTTCATTTTGTTTTACTATCTTTTCATCTTGGTGTTTTCAAAACTCCTTTCAATGCTGTGAATAGATTTTTGTAGAGTAGTGCATGGTTAATTTTAAAATAATTTGACTATTTGAGTTCTTAAGTAGTAGTGTTTCACTTATTTTATTAATAACTAATGATAGATTCTTTAAATTCTGATTTCCATTAAATATTTGAAGCAGTAATCCAATAAGACCTTTCTAATATTTTGAATATTATCTACCTGTTCTTCGAAACAAGTCAGTGGGGCAAATTGTAAATCTTCATAAACCATTGAAAATATTTGTAATTATGAAAATATATGTAATTATTATTTTGTATCTTTTAGTCATTTCTTGATTTCCTGGCTTAGGATAGATATTATCTCTAAAGAACTGTATATATATATATACTAAGTTCTAAATTATTTTACAATCTTACAACATTAATTTCATTAGAAAACAAGCATTTTCTAGCCCACTGTCTTTTCCATAATAAGTACAAGAAAATGAACAGAGGCTTTTTTTATTTACTTATTTCTGTAGAAACTTGATCCCCAATGGAAGGTAATTTGTGAATTGATTGATTTTTCATGAGATAAAAGTAGTGTACTTTTTCAAACATCTTACTCAGTTGCAGAATTTCTTAAAGTATGAAGGAACATAAGAATGACTGCCTTGTCTCAGATATCTAACTTCTGTATAGCTTTGGCAATTTATTATTATTTTTTATTAAACAAATGTTGCTTCAAGATTATCTTTGATGTTTGTCACATGTTGGTTTTGAGAACAAGTAGAGAGTTGTTTTAATTTCCAGCCTGTAAGCAAAAGATTTCCTTCAGGATGACTCACCATTCTCAATTCCTTGGCCTGAACAGGACCTCATACGGAAAAGTACAATGTACAATGCCTTTATTGTTGTTGTTGTTGTTGTTATTATTATTATTAAATTTATTTTTTACATTCCATATTCCACTCCCTCCATCCACTCTTTGACTGATCCACATCCGACGTTTCCCCATCTCCTGTCTCCAAGTGGATGCCCCCACCCCTTACCCCACTTGACCTCTAAACTCCCTGGGGCCTCGAGTCTCTTGAGGGTTAGGTGCATCATTTCTGAATGAACACAGACCTGGAAATCATCTACTGTATGTGTGTTGGGGCCTCATATCAGCTGGTGTATACTGTATGTTTGGTGGTCCCATCACCTACCAAACCCCTGCCCTCCCAAACGCCACTTCCCTTCCATTCCTTCCATCCCTTCTTTCCAGTCCTTGATGCTGATCCATCCTAGAGGACCTGCTGCACTCAGAGCAGTTGTCTGAAGGCCTCCCAGGAGATCTACTATAGCCAGGGCAACAGATCAGCAGTTTCTCTGTTCCTGTGAAGAGCTCCCAGCCACAGGCCTATGAGAGACCTGAAGCAACCTAGGGACAAAAGAGGCAGACTCCATACAGTCACTCAGACCAACAAACACCAGGGACATCCAGATGACAAAAGGCAAGCCCAAGACCATAAGAAACAGAAGTCAAAGTATGTGGGCATCATCAGAACCCAGTTCTCCCACCACAGCAAGCCCTGAGTATACCAACACACTTGAAAATCAGGAATCTGTCCTAAAATCCTATTTCATGAAGATAATAGAGTCCTTTGAGGAGGATATCAATATCTTACTGAAAGAAATACAGGAAAACACAGGCAAAGAGGTGAAGGAATTGAATAAAGTGATCCAGCCCAGTGGAATTAGAAACAATGAAGAAAACACAAGTGGAGGCAAACCTAAAAATGGAAAACCTAGGAAAGCAGTTGGGAATTACAGATGTAAGTATTACCAACAGAATATAAGAGATAGAAGATAGAATCTCAGGTGTAGAAAATAAGGTAGAAGAGATTGAAACAACTGTCAATAAAAATTCAAAACTTAAAAAACTCCTAACTCAAAGCTTCCAGGAAATTAAGGACACAATGATAAGACCAAATCTAAGTAAGAATAATCAGAATGGAAGAGAATGAAGATTCTCAGCTCAAAGGACCTGAGAATATTTTCAAGAAAATCATAGAAGAAAAATTCCCCAACTTAAAGAAAGAGGTAATCATAAAGGTACTAGAAGCCTATAAAACACCAAATAAATGGGACCAGAAAAGAAAATCTTCTCATCCCATAATTATCAAAACACTAAATGCATAGAGCAAAGAAAGAATATTAAAAACTGCAAGGGAAAAAAGCCAAGTAACATACAAAGGTAGACCTATCAGAATTACACCAGGCTTCACAAAAGAGACAATGAAAGCTAGAAGAGCCAGTTCAGAGGTTATGCAGACTCTAAGAGAACACAAGTGCCAGCCCAGGCTACTATATCCAGCAAAACTCTCAATTAACATAGATGGAGACAGTTTTCCAGGACAAAACAAAATTCAAATGGTATCTATCTACTAATCTAGCACTACAGAGGACCCTGGAAGGAAAACTCCAACACAACGAAGATACCTACACTAGGAAAAGATATTAAGCATCTCAAAGCAAAGTCAAAAGCAGAGAGCCACAAGCATATAAAGCTACCTACAAAAACAACTTATCAGGAGTAAACAGTCATCTCTCTTTAATATTACTCAATATTAATGGACTCAACTCACCTATAAAAAGATATAAACTAACAGACTGGATATGGAAACAAGATCTAGCATTTTGTGCATACAAGAAACACACCTCAATAACAAAGACAGGTACTATCTCAGAGTAAAAGGATGGAAAAATGTCTTCCAAGCAAGTCGTCCCAGGAAACAAGCAGGAGTTGCCATTATAATAGCCAACAAAATGGACTTTCAACCAAAAGTTATCAAGTGTATTGAAGAAAGATGCTTCATATTCATCAAGGGGAAAATCCAGCAAGAGAAAGTCTCAATTCTGAACATCTATACCCCAAATGCAAGAGCAACCAAATTCATAAAAGAAATTTACTAAAACTCAAAACACATATTGAAACCACACAATAATAGTGGGAGATTTCAATACACTCTCACCAATGGATAGATTATTGAAACAGAAACTAAACAGAGACACAATGAAACTAAGAGAGATTATGAACCAAATGGATTTAACAGATATCTACAGAACATTTCACCATAAAACAAAAGAATATACCTTCTTCTCAACACCTCGTGATACCTTCTCCAAAATAGACCATATAATTGGTCAGAATACAGCCCTCTACTGATACAAGAAGATTGATATAATACCATGCATCCTATCAGATCTGTTATGGTCTAAGGCAATAACAGCAAAAACTACAGAAAGCCCACATACATGTGGAAACTTAACAATTCTCTACTCAAGTTCAACTTGGTCAGGTAAGAAATGAAGACAGAAATTAAAGACTTCCTGGAATTTAATGAAAATGTTGACACATCATACCCAAACTTGTGGGACACAATGAAAGCAGTGCTAAGAGGAAAGTTCATAACACTACATGCCCTGGTAAACAGACTGGAGAGCTCTTACACTATTAACAGTACACCTGAGAGCTCTAGAATAAAAAGAAGCAAACTCACCCAAGAGGAGTAGAAGGCAGGAAATAGTCAAACTCAGGGCTGAAATCAACCAAATAGAAACAAAGAAAACAATACCAAAAAACCAAAACCAAACAAACAAACAAACAAAAAAACAAGAACAACCCCCCCAAAGAAAACAAAAACAAAAACAAAAACTGGTTCTTTGAGAGAATCAACAAGATAGCTAAACCTCTAGCTGAATTAACTAAAGGGCCCAGAAGCAGTACTCAAATTAACAAAATCAGAAATGAAAATGGAGACAACAACAGAAACAGAAGAAATTCAAAAAATCATCAGATCCTACTATAAAAGTCTATATGCAGCAAAACTGGAAAATCTAGATGAAATATATGATTTTCTAGACAGATGCCACATAACAAAGTTAAATGAAGAGCAGGCCCACATCACACAAGGAAATAGAAGAAGTCATTAATCCCCCTCCAAAGGCAACCAAAAAAAAAAAAAAAGTCCAGGACCAGATGGATTTAGTGCAGAATTCTACTAGATTTTCAAAGAAGACCTAATACCATTTTCCCCAAAACTATTCCATAAAATAGAAACAGAAGGAACACTACCTAACTCGTGCTATGAAGCCACAATTACTCTCATATCTAAACCACACAAGGACCCAACCAAAAAAGAGAACTCCAGGCCAATCTCGTTTATGAATATCGATGCAAAAATATTCAATAAAATCCTTCAAAATGAATCCAAGAATACATAAAAACCATCATCCACCATGATCAAGTAGGCTTCATCTCAGGGATGCAAGGCTGGTTTAATATATAAAAATCCATTAAGGTGATCCACTATATAAACAAACTCGAAGAAAAAAAATCACATGATCATGTCCTTAGATGCAGAAAAAGCATTTGGCAAAATACAACATCCCTTCATGTTAAAAGTATTAGAGAGATCAGGAATTCAAGACCCATACCTAAACAGAATAAAAGCAATTTACTGCAAACCAACAGCCAATATCAAATTAAATGGAGACATTTTTGAAGCAATCCTACTGCAATCGAGGACATGACAAGGATGCCCACTCTCCCCATATCTATTCAATATAGTATTTGAAGTATTAGCTAGAACAATAAGACCATAAAAAGAGATCATTGTGATACATATTGGTAAAGAAGAAATAAAGGTATTACTATTTGCAGATGATATGATAATATACATAAGCAACCCCAAAAATTCTACCAGAGCTGATATCTAGCTGATAAACAACTTCAGCAAAGTGTCATGATTTAAATTAAATAAAATATATCAGTAGCCTTCCTTTATACAAAGGATAAACAGGCTGAGAAGGAAATTAGGGAAACAACAGTTTTCACAATATCCACGAATAATATAAAATATCTTGGGGGTAACTCTAACCAAGCAAGTAAAAGACAATAACTTCAAGTCTCTCAAGAAAGAAATCGAAGATCTCAGAAAATGGAAAGATCTCCCATGCTCATGGATTTTCAGAATTAACATAGTAAAAATGGCCATCCTACCAAAAGCAACCCATAGATTCAATGCAATCCCTATCAAAATGCCAACACAATTCTTCAAAGACATGGAAAGTGTAATTCTCAAATTCATCTGGTGAGATAAAAAAGCCAGAATAGTGAAAACAATTCTTAACAATAAAAGATGAACGCCTTTTAAAATTTATGTCTGTAAGTATGGGTATGGATGTGTCATACATGTGTGATGGTGGTCAAGCCTCTTTTGGAAATGGCTAGTGAGTGTAATATCAATGGCTTTCCTTGCGGCAAGGTCTGAGGGGTTAGGTCCCCACATGGCAAGGACCTGTGTAGTAATATTGCAGAATCTGTTGGCCCTTTCTGAGGGAATGATTGCTTTGCTTTTGCATTATGTTTGCACTTTTGGCTTTGCTACTGGCCATTTTTACTTTCCCTTTGTGTGTAACAGACATTTCCCCGGAATCAGAAAAAGAAAGGTTGGACCATGATTCATTCTTGTTTGTCTCTGAGGATCTTGGGAGCAGAGTAGGTCACACTACTCCTGTGTTTGTTAATAATGATGATGTGGTTGAGTCAACATGAAGGCCTGGTCTGGGTTCATCAGTTAAAAAGTCAGGTTGTTCTCTCCCAATGGGAACTTGGTTCTGAAAATAATTTGTCCACTGAACTGTTCCAAACAATAGATGATATTTAAAAAGTTAGAAAGTTCTGGCTGGATTATTGGTTCCAAGACTTAATGAGAACATTCAGAACCAAGTAAGGATGAAGAACCTACTTAGGTCATTAATTTGCCCAGAACCCTGGGTGTTAGAGAAATTAGATCTCCTGATCAGGATATGGACAGATGCTAGGTGTCAATAATTAAGTCAGAATTTCCTAAGTATACAATCTATCAACTCTCTATACTTTAACCATAATTGATGCCAACCATTGTTACTTGGTTATGTACTAATGTGCTGGGTTAGATATTAACTGCTTGGTGAAGCTGTGCTTCACCTTCTTGATACAGTATATTGGTTAGCAGGAAAACAAGGGGGTTAAGGAGGAAAAAGCAGTGTGCACATGATAGTTGACCATGGAAATTTCTTAGAAGAACTTTCTCATGGAAAAAAAAGAGCAAATGAATATAAACCTTCTTAGCTGTGAAAAATAGATATATAAATAAAGATAGCATGAGTTATCTCAGGGTAAGTGTAGAAACTGTAGTTCTTGGGACAAGTCTTCTTTCACTCCTTCCACATATCTTCCTTGAGGTTCTGAACACCACTGGAGCTGGACTAAGGCATATGTGGAGGTTACAGAACAAAATCTGGGAGTTAGTTCTCTTCTTTTGTGAAATCTAAGGACCAAATTTAGATCACCAGGCTTGCATGACCATGAAATTGTCCACTAAGCCATCTCACCAGGCTATCCACTGCTTATTATCTAAATACTCTGGTCCCAAAACTCAAACAGCACTTCTCCTGTCCTTATATTTGCTTATATGAATACAGTTACTTCTCAACTGGCAGGCTTTGGACTAACAGCATGCAATCTATTTCTGTTTCTATATGGTAAAATGATAGAACATTTTTGGTCATGGTAAAATTGCATCTTGTGAAAGCGTAGCAAAGATCAAAACCTAGAATAGGGGCTAAGGAATGATTTTAAGAATTGAGTTTCTTTTCTTTTCCTTTTTTTTTTTAATAAATAAACTTATTTATTTATTTATTTATTTATTTGTTTGTTTGTTTGTTTTACACTCCATATTTTATTCCCCCATCCATCCTCCTACTGTCCCACATCCCATACCTCTTCCTCACACCTGTGTCTCTACATAGATGTCCCCACACCAACCCCACATGATTACTAAACTCCCTGGGGCCTTCAGTCTCTTGAGGGTTAGGTGTATCATTTCTGAATGAATACAGACCCAGCATTCCTCCACTATATGCGTGTTGGGGGCCTCATATCAGCTGATATGTGCTGCCTATTTGGTGGTCCAGTGTTTGAGAGATCTCTGGGGACTAGATTAATTAAGACTGCTGGTCCTCCTACAGAGTCGCCTTCCTCCTCAGCTTCTTTCAGTCTTTCCCTAATTAAACAATATGGGTCAGCTGCTTCAAAGTTCATTGGTTGGGTGCAAATATCTACCTCCAACTTTCAACTGCTTGTTGGGTCTTCCTGAGTGTGGTCTTGCTATGTCCCTTTTTGTGAGCACTCCATAGCCTCAGTAAATAGTGTCAGGCCCTGGGATCTCCCCTTGAGCTGGATCCCACTTTGGTCGTTCTGTTCCTCAGGCTCCTCTCCATTTCCATACCTGCAATTCTTTCAGACTAGAACAATTATGGGTCAGAGTTGTGACTGTGCGATGGTCTTCCCCTCCCTCATTTGATGCCCTATCTTCCTGCTGGAGGTGGGTTCTATAAGTTCCCTCTCCCTACTGTCAGTCATTTCATCTACTGTCCCTCCCTTTGAGTCCTGAGAGACTTTCTTCTCCCAGATCTCTCGTGCATTCTGGAGGCTCACCGCCAACCTCCTATCTCCAGAGGTTGCCTGTTTCCATTCCTTCCACTGGCCCTCAGGGCTTTAGTCTTTTCCCCTCACCAATACCAGATCAGGTTTCCCTCTCCACCCCCCATCTCCTCCCCTCTGTCCACTTTCCCTCCCAGGTCCCGTCCCCATTTGTGATTGTTTTCTTCTTTCTCCCAAGTGGGACTGAGGCACTTCAGCTTGTTGACCTTTTTGAGTTCTGTGGACCGTATCTTGGGTACTCTGTACTTTTGTTTTGTTTTGATTGTTTTGTTTTGTTTGTTTTGGCTAATATCCACTTATTAGTGAGTAGCTCTTTATCTTTATCCCTAATTTATGTGTTCCCTTATTATCTGATGCCATCTGCATTTGCATAAGGCTAACTCTTGCTCTATCAGATTTAATTACTCCTAACCTTTCATGACAGAAGCTGTGTTGACCCTTAGTAAATATTTACTGAAGAACTAAAAGGTATTTCTTAACAAGAAATTGGATTTGTCTTTTCTACTTCATTAATCTCCTGTATGAGAATATCTTTCTTCTGTGGGCTTTCTTAGTACAGAATATGTGGCTTCAACTAATAAGAATGCAGTTGTCTAATGTTCCTGGAAATGTTATTCTTGTTGCATTTAGAGAGCAATCTAATGTGAAGTTATTAAATAAATGGTTTGTCTATTCTGTTTCCTGGTCACATGTGCTTTTAAGCCTATGAAGTTTCTGAATTTCCTGATGAAGGATTTACATTCTAAATTTAATTTAATTTTGGAACCACTAAGGACCACTTTATGATGGAATACGTCCAACAGTGTATTTACATCCATATGCTGAAACTATATTCTCAGAAAAAAAAAGAATAAAGAAAGCTCCAGGATGATGATGCAATCAAATTCCAATTCCATTGATATGGTGTGATGGCTTTAGGTGCTGATACAGTTCCAGCATAAAATCATTTACAATGGAGAGCATTCTACTAGGCACATGCATAAGCAACAATATATCATAAATTCAACTAGATTTTCATATCATAAAAGTATTTACCTGTAATAAAATGTGCATTCTATGATAGGAGAAGTAGAAACAGGCTTTCCATTATGTCCATGACTTTGGAGAGGAGTCAGAGTGGCCTTTACTTTTAAATGCATAAACTACAGAGTGAGGTCAGCATGCAGTGAGTGAAGTATATCAGATTCTCAATTGTTACTAGACACAATTACTATAATTCACAAATCCCCTCTTCCCCTGCCTCAGGCAGCCCCATCTCATTCACTGGTGTTAGGGATGGATAAGGAAAAGACACTGATCAAAGAGGATATAGAATGCCAAGCTAAATATGTTTTAGTGATCTATTGTACAACATGGTGGAAGTTTCAAAATTGATAAAAATGTAGAGTTGATGTTCTCACTATTCTCACTACGAAAAACATACAGACCATTAACAAAACCAAAGTACACAATACGTAGGAAAGATGCTAGATAAATAGCTTCATTGACTCATTTACCAATGAATGTGTATATCATAACATCTCAATGGATCCCATACATATGTTCAACAAAAGTAAATTTTCTTAGGGTTTTATTCTTGTATGTATAGGTCTAATACAGTGCATGGCACAAAATTGATGTTAAGTGATATTTGGCAGCTATGTATTAGTGAGCATGCCAATTAGCAAAAAGAAAATCGTACAGTGAAGGTAGTTCTCAGTTTATGAGAGAAATAGACAGTCTGCTTAGAAGGTTAGTGTTATAACTAACAAGGAAGGGCATTAGAGACTCTGAGAATGTAGTATGTTTCTCTTTTGCAATCAGGTTAAAGTACTTAAAAAGTTTAGATGAGATTTTCCTGAGGATAGTGTAATTCTCTCCAGAAGCTCCATGACCATGGTGTGTTCACAGCAACGCTAGAACACAGCTGCTGTGATAGAAGCTGTGAATCTGTCCAGTTGAATTCTGTGCAAGTGAACAATTCCAATGTCCCTTTGATACACAAGTCTTACCTAGAATACTCTTAGCCCCAGGGAAGCTGTTTCGAGCTGCTGAGATGTTACAGACACTTAGTTCTCATTTTCTTATGGCTCAGAGCCATGTCTTCCAGATTTCCTCAGAAATAGGGCCTCTCTCCCTTTAGCATGGGTCTGATCTAACTGAAGAATAGCCAGAGCAATTCCTTACTTGATGTTACAACTACCAGGAACATCCTAAGTGATTTATCACATTATATTGAGTATATTTCAGCATGTGTGTCTGGACATCTATTTTTACCTCAGCACTTGCATAAACTGTCATTATATCCAGTAATGGGAAATACACCCAACTCCATTTTTTTTTGCATCGTCCACACTTAATTGGAGGTTATTTTCCTAGCCCAGCAACAGAAACAAGTTGATTATTCATTCTCTGTTCTGCATATGTATATTCACCTTGCTTTGAAATTATGCAGTTTTAACTGTCTTTTAGAATATTCCCCAAATATCTACTTCCTTGAGAAGGTTCTTAGACATGACTCTTTCTCTGGAAACCAAAACAACAAGCCAAATGTACCTTATCTCAGTGTGATGGGAAAGACATCACTTGTCTTGGCACATGTTTACTTACATAATAGCATGTATGTGTTGGTATTTGATCCAACCTTTAATTTTCTTGAAGAATGTATGTCTTTGCTTGATAATGGAAGGAAAAGAAGAATAAAAAACAGAACTCATTACAATTGCTGTTTGGTTTTAATGAAAATAGAAAAGTCTGGTAAATCAATATTAAAGAGATCATTGAATTGGCAGTGTGAATAGAATTAAGCAGCACCCAAATCTGTAGCCTTAGAAGTACCAGAGTTTTCTGTTATTCTGCAAAAATACTAAACTCAATGTGCTCTGAGAATATAATTAAGTCAAATAACCTCATACCACACAGTATACAATGCGGAGGATTTTGTAGAAGACACTCAGTCTTTACTTTCACTAAATATTTGCCTACTAGTTTTAAATCCTTACACCGTATAACTTCTTCAACTGCAGATTTTCCAATATTTATGAAAGAAGGAAGACTTCTCTTTAAATCTTGATTATTTTTTTCTCTCTGCCTAAATATCAGAGCAATCAAACTTTTATGCTGGAAGGGATTTAAATACTCAAAATTTTGTTTGTAGTTTTTTTTTTCAATCTTCTTCTCCAAAGAGCTCTTTACAAACTGAAAGACACTTTCTTAGTTGGCAGTAACATTGATTCAAATCATAGCAAGAAGGAACTGAGAGCTGAAAAAGCTTCCTATGTAATGACATGAAAATTAGCACATAGAATGCTTATTTTACTTGGATGCTGATTAAAGGAAGAAGAGCCAATCTGTGATAATCTTCATCACTATTTTGAGGCTACTAATAAAAAGACAAATCGAAGAAAATACTAACACCATTGACTTGTGTGTTTCTTGTACATAATCAAGTTCATTGCAATGGAACAATAAAAACCTTACTATTTGTGTAGCTAGAGTAAAAAACTTAATTTTTAAAAGTATAAAGTTTATTGTACAGTAAGTATGTCAGCAATATATTACACATCTATATGCTCAATGCTTTTGCAGAACTTGATGGCACGAGGAGAAAAATAGTTTTGTATTTTGCCTGCGTTCTAGTGGGTCTTCTTCATTAGTACTATCTACATTCATAGAATCTCTTTCAGATATTTTCTTACATCTGGAGGTTTCTACTACTTGCTAAAGTATTCACAATTACTTAAGGGGCTTATTTCTGATATAATGCTTGTAGTTGGTTTTGTAATCTAATTCAACCAATAATGCTGAACATATGTGGCTTACTTATGTTTATTTTTTAAGGCATAACTTGATAAATAAATTTAAAAAGTAAAGCCTTGTTTTAGCTATTCTACAGTGGTCTGTACTCAAGTTACTATTTCGTATTTTAATTAGGAAATTCTTTATTTTTTACAGTAGTAGAAAATGCTATATAATTTCATGAATTTAATAGAAATCATCAGTACAAATATCAATAGTAAAAGAAAACATTGTGTTGCTCTTGTGTGAAGGGAACCTGAACCACTAAACCATAGATGGCTATACTGGCTCAGAGGAACCATTAAACTACAGATGACAATGGCTCATAGTAGGTTAGTTGGAAGAGCAGAAGGTGCTGCCATGAGAGCCTCAGGTCCACGTCAGTGTTCCCATTTCTAAGAACATGAGTAGAGATTCTCTCTTTCTCATTTGGGAGCTGCCCTGATCCTCTCCAGTGTATCCTCTGAAACCAGCCAGTTATTTCTTGTGACACATTGTTAGAATTAAAATTAAAAATATTCAGTTTATTTCTGGAATTTAAAGTAAAGCAAACATTTCATTTTTATTGTAACTAGATTTTTTTTCAAACATAGACGGATTATGATTTTTTCCCTTTGTCCATCTCCTCCCAGATATTCCCCATTTCCACATCCAACAAAATACACTTTTTTAAGTTGTTGTCTTTCATTAGAAATAAGCAGATATCTAAAAATGAAAGAAAGAAAAAACCAATAAATTAAAATAAAAGCTAACAAACAAATGAACAGAAAAATAAGCAAGGGGAAAGAAAAAAAACACATTGGAAGCACAGAAACTGCATAAAAACAAACTATCAGAAATCAAAATATACAAGCAAAACCCAGTAAGGTAAGAATAAAATGCCCAGACAAATCATTATAAGACAAAATATCCTCCAAAAATAAATACCATTAAATTTCTTTTGTGTTGGATACACATGTAACCTCGGCTTGAGAGTGGTTTATGTACTTAGTGAGACTCCATTGGAGAAAATTAAGTTTTCATCTGCAAGTGGTTATCAAAGGAGATAGCTCCTGGGTTAGGTGTGCTGCTTGTGTCCAATTTTAATCTGAGCACTAGGTCCCCATCAGGCCC
>JADRCD010235340.1:0-42472 GCA_019843815.1 Montemys delectorum
CAGTTGTAAAGCACTGTAATAAGCAGGTAATCCTGGGCCTAGTGTCTACGTTTCTGCCCTAACCTGTTTCTCAGGATTATGATTTTAAAACATCCCAGTGTCAGCAAGTTCACTGTTGAGTCAGAGCAGAAATAATAATGGCTTATTTTCCATCACGATGAAGGAAATACATCATTGTTCATTGTGGTTCACTTGTGAGGCTGTTTTCACAGGAAAATAGAAAAATAACTGTTAGTCTGCCTCACATTTTAAAATTTTATTAACAAAGCTCTATAGCAATAATTAATTTAAAAAGGAACACCATGTTTTTAATATGGGCTATAAGACAATAGTTCAATAACACCTGGAAGGAAAAATACACAAATACCAGAAAACTAAGTTTATGACCAATAAACAGCCTGTGATGCTAAGATAACCAATCAAGAGCATTCACTTCACCAAGAGAAAGTGCTGCTCATGTAAGTGGCCATCCAACAGGTAACCCTGGCTAAAACAGCAGGTAGACCTTTCCACCCACCGTCCATTAAGGTCTCTGGGTTCTATGCACCTATTTTTCACATAGCACCAAGCTATAGGGACCAAAATGTTCGCTACTGTAATCTCTCTCAACCTAATGTTAAAGAAAACAACTTCGTCAAAAACAAATGCTTCCAGGGCTTGGTGGTACACACTGCAAGGTCAGCAACATGGAAGCTGAGGCAGGAGGTTTTAGAGTCAGATAGGCTAAAGCCCATCCCTCCAAAAGCTCACGGAACGGCATCTTTTCTGCAAACGTAATAGAAGACTTATGTGGATTACAATAACCATGGTAACTGAGCAGCAGTGTGTCTGAAGACAGTAAGTGTGGGTTCTTGAAAACATTCATGACACATTTCAGAATGGAAACTCATTTTTTACTCAAAACATGGAGGGTGCTACTACAATGCTTATAACACTTAAGACTCTAACAGTCAACTTTTGCTATACAACATATATCTTAATATGATTAATAAATTTCCATTTAAAGAAAAGGTTCTCAGTGTACAATGTGTATAAAGACAAATTTATAGCATTCCTGAATTATTACAATGAAGAACTGAGCCATGGTTGTCTTACCCTTCTAAAATCTGACTCCCACCCACTCACCTTCCCCTCTGGCATGAAGGAGCTAACAGGGAAGAACCCATAATGTGGCAAACAACATGTGCTGCAGGGAGGTCAGAGTTTATGAAGCAGAAAATGCTCTTCTTAATGAGTCTCGTGTGCAATGTGAAAGTAATGGTGAAAAGCAAGAACCAGGAGCTGCATATACTTTACCCTGCAGGTTTACAGGTTTGATCGAGGGCAGCATCGGGGTCTTAGAGGTCTGCTGGAACTGGCAGTAACAATGTCTTTAGTACCCTTTATGTTAGCTGTCACTCCTCAGAGGTCAGAGGACTTGAATCTTCCAGATAAAAAAAACTACAATTCTTGACAGAAATCTGGGGACCTATAAACAACAGCCATATGACATAGAACAAAAATATTAAGGGAATGAATGTGCAACCTATGAGGGAAAACTGTACCAAGTTCTCCATGAAATCTTTAGGATGACATGAGGGTTTCAGGCTGAATGAAGCAAACCAAGGGGAATACACCCCTTCTCCCTGTCCTTGATCTGTGTTACTGTGCATTCGAGTGCATGCAAACATGCAAGTTAAAGATATCCCTGAAAAAAAAAAAATGGCAATACAGTTTCTGTGGCCAAGAAAATTAAGCAACCCAGTCTCCAATACTTCTAACTTACCACAACTTTTTAAAGAGCAAATGTCCCAAAGTCTACCTCTCTTGTCCCTGTATTTCTGTCACCAAGACACAGCTTCATTTCAGAAACAATTTCAAAAAGGGTGTGACATGATCACAGGACCTGAGTCTTGCAGTCAGAGCTGCAGAGAAGTCATGCGACCAGACAGATACTATTTCTCTGCCAGGACTGCCATCAAGCCAGCACAGCACAGCACAGCACAGCACAGCACAGCACAGCACAGCACAGCACTCAGGAGAAATCAGAGGTCCAAAAAGGAAATTGAAAAGCACTCTGGCCTGTCAGCGCTCTCGTCTTTAGGTAAGGGTATGGATGACACAGGTGTGTGCAGTTTGTAAGAGGCCTCCTGAGGATGATTCTGCAAACAGTCTCTCTAAATCAATTGTTATCCTGTTTGACATTGAAAGAAAAGTAAAGGAAGGAAGGAAGGAAGAATGAAGAGTTACCACCCAGACTTTAATCACATCTAAGTCTCAAACACCAGAGTTGCAGCTCCCACAACAGCAGCGACTCAGCTTCCACATACAGCATTAGTGTGACCATCCACACCCTCTCAGACGCTCTTATTAAGGACATGCTATGTGCATGGGTAGCAGAGCCAAATTACAGACACAGATGGATTTCTAGACTCTCATTAGTTGAGACTAGTTAGTATGGCTGTGAGGCATGAGGACCTTGTGTAAGACAGGTACTCCACCAGGAAACAAGTCAGGTCACCGGAGTGACCAAACTCACACAGAACATCTAACTGGCTGCCTTCTCAGCTGCATGTATGGTCTTCCATCAGAACCCAGGGCAGCTTCCCTAAGATTTAAACCTGGACCCTGGAGGTGAGTAACTTCTCTAGGAGCCCATGAAATGCTTTAAGTGACAGAAGACAAAGTAAACTGACCCCTCTAAAGAGAAAAGCTACAACAGTATATCCTTTTCATTGGCAGTTACCATTTCTCTACCTTGCAACGTAAGTTCCCAAAAGTATTTTCTAGCAATTTCAGTTCCTGATGTCAGTGGCTTCTCTTTCAGAAGGAAGAATAAAATTCAATACAGAAAGGACTGGCAAAGAAGCCCAAGGGGCAACTTGGGGCCACAGCTCTATACGAGCCGACCCAGCCGAGATACTCAAACTACCTCTTATGTGATTGGTTCTCACTTTCTTTACCTCTTCAAGGAGCTTGAATTTGAAGATTATGCCCGTTTGCTCACTAGGGAATATGCTGACCATGAGTCCAGTCAACTTGGAAAAGGCAATAACAATGTAGAGAATAGGACCTTACAGCATTTCAAAATATGATCCTGCAACAGGATGGCAGGACATTCAATTCTTACACAGCAGAGAGTGACCTACACAACTCAAGGTCACTGGAATTGTGAAAGCCATTAATTTTCACAAGAGTACCCATTTCATTTTATAAACAGAGTTGGTAAAAAAGAGGCATCACATCTTCATGTGATGGTTAGAAACTCCCAAGTGGGCCCCAAGCCTACAGAGAGGAAGGACAGCACAGCAGCAGCTCTCACGTCTGCTGGCCAGCCTTCCAACAACCTCAGGCACCTCTGTCAACAAACAGAAGAGACCTCCAACCCTCCAATCCTCCCCATCCCTGCTGCCTTCAAACTACGCAGGAAATGAGCTCCAGTTATTTTACCCTACCTAGTTCAGCTTCCTTTCTGAAGCCCCTCCCCCTCTCCAGCTTGAGAGCCACAGATAAACAGCTGGGAGACCCATCTAGGCAGCATGAAGAAGTGTCTTCAGTATTCCAGAAAACTCTATATGAGGCAACTAGATAAGCCAATGTTCTCCTGACCCTTTCCAGTCAACCCAGTGAATTAGAGGCTCAACAGAGTGTAAAGTTTCTGTGATGCTACCTGATCAGCACCCACTACATCCTAAGTAAAGGAAGAAAGATGCTTGTCCTTGTGGAGACTCTGCTGTGGCAAGGTCCCACCTCCTATAAAAAATAAAAATAATACTCCCCCAACCCATGGATGGCAAAATGGAGCTCAAACTTTGAGAAAACTGCACTGAAGTGGTGAAGTGCATGCCAGTGGGTTAAGGGAAAGGCAGACACGTGTGTTCCAGACAGACAGAAGACATGGGAAAGCCCCAAGTCGTGGGGAAGCTGACAAGTGAGCACAAGGATATGCAGGGGAGGAAAACCACTGCAGTTGGGCCCCAGAGAAGGGATGGTGCTCTTTGGTCCAACTGAGAAGATGGCAGAGTGACCATCAGGAGGTACAGTGACAGCTAGTGGCAACTAAGGTGGCATGGAGCAGGGGCAGCAATGAGAGGATGAGAGTTCAAAGGAGTGTGTATGCACAGTCAGGTGCTGCCCAATACAGCTGTGGTGAATGACTGTGCACACATGACAGTGGCTCACTGTGACAGCCTTGTGACATTATAGCAGTGCCAGGTGGTTCTCCAATGACAAAATCAACATCCATTTCTCATAACCTATCCCACTGTCAGGCAACATATAACAATATAAGATCATAGAACTTTCTGACAATTACCATGTGCCTTGTCTTCCTTTGGAAAGATTAGTTAAGTGCTTTTAGTTATTTGAAATATTTGCTCTAACTCCCCAAAATGTATATGCTTAGTTCAGCCAATCCTGCTCACTCAATAAAACCAACCAACCAACCAACCAACCAACCAACCAGAAAGGAACAGAAGCACTGCTGCTTACAGGAATCACAAAGAAAAAAATAAGGTATGTAATGATAAATGGGCTTGGAGGAATAACTCAGTGACAGACTGCTACTAACAAGACCAAGGTCTAACTCCTAACACCAAAAGATGAAAAAAACTAAGCAGTTAAGGAAATACTGAGAACCACAGATGTTATCTCTATTGAGTTCTATGGAGGAAATGAATCTTAAAGTCTAGTGAAAGATGGGAAAAGAAACACAAGAAGTACAGAGAACAAAATGCACGGGGGGTGGGGGGTGGGGGGGAGGGTGTCAATACACTCCAGTGGAGTCCATTCAAGGCCCACACCAGGCCTACCTGAACCTACTGCAGATGGAGATAAAGAAGGCTGGAATGCAGGAAGAGGAAGACCTCAGAGCTGGAAGGCAGCGTGGCAGGAAGAAGGCACAGCAGAAGTAGGACTTGGAAGTACATCCAAGTAACAAACAATAAACACTACAAGGTGGTCTACACTAGGAGCCCGAAAGAGGAGGGCAGATAAAGACAGGGTGGATAACTAGTCCTTGCCGTGTGTAACCTTGGTCCAGTGGGATTAGTGGGTAGTGGTCAGTTCTCATAGGAAATAGGCACGCCCATACTTAATTTTATTTTGGCACAAATCTGCTTGTGCTTTTCTACATCTCTCAACATGCAAACACACATGGACTATCCCCATACCACCCTGCTTTACAAGTAACTGAGCAGGTATTTTTAGATGCTTTTCAAATCAAACATACTTACGGCACGTAGGAAAATCATCCATCCCTAGTGACTCAGAGGGGTAAACAGTTATTGAGGCTGTTTTAGAGCTCAAATTTGTGTAATGAAGGAGGTAACTTGTCTGTAGTTGCTAGAAAACTAATCTACAGCCACATCAGGATGCACGGCCACAAGTCTGAAGACACTGGTACCCTTCTTCTCCTAACTTGTGTTTGAGAAACGGAGTAACAAGTTGTCAGAGAAGGCAGGATCTGAGAATGGAGAGCGGAGTTGTCAAGTGACAGCACTGCACAGCAAGAATGAAGCAGAAGGGTATGCCACCATGGGTACCTGTAAGAACCACTTGTGAGGAGAAGCCGTTCTGCAGGCTCAGTGTTCAGAGCAGGCGGCACCTGAGTCAGAGTTGGAGTCAGGAACTGCTTCACCACTGTGGCGTGGCGGGGCCGAGGAAGGGCTCTGTAAGCATGGGTGCCTTGGACGGATGGCACACAGCTTCAGGGGCTGAAAGGTGTGGGCATCCACATTCCTGGGGTTTTACATTTCCTCTCAGTTGAACCCTGTGCAGGGCATGATTTGTTTACCAGCAGTGTGTGGATAAGGGATCTGATTAAGATGTAACAAAACCAGCAATGAACGTTATTTAATCAGAGCAGGGGCAGGTAATGAAGTAGAAACCAGGTATTTCTGTTTAAACTAGAGGATTTCCTTGGAAATTCAAGCCTAACTCCCTATACAATATGTAAGTATAACAAATGAAATCTAACACGCCGCATCCTCTGGAGGGGAGGCTCTAGAACTCATAGCTAACTTCACAAAGAACAAAAAGGGTAGTCACACACTTCAGGCCTCACTTCTTCAGAGGCAAAATAATCAATACATAGCATGCCTGCTAAAAACGGCAGTGATTGTTGTCGCAGGTAACCTTTCCAAAGTATTTGCAGGCTTAAAGAGTAAGCCACGCAGCAGTCACACTAAAACACGTCCGCCCAACCACTCCTTCAAGCTCAGCTTCACTCCAGTTCCCAAGGGCTGCCATCTATCTATGTTGCAAAGCAGAATTTAGTGGTTGATTAAGTAACCACTGAATAAAGATGAACACAGGGAAGACTGTCATTTCACTGAACAGCAGGGAGAGCAAAAGACTTGAATTTGATTTTTAACTTGTACTTTTTCATCTAACTACTCGATGCTCTGCATGTTTTTAAGAAACAACTACCAATCAAGGGTACCTCAAAGATGTAAGCCTATACCAATCACCTATCGCATTACCACTGGTATCATATCTATGCAGACAAATTATGCACTGAAATGTCTTCCACTAAAGATTACCACTAATTCAAACTAAATCTCCTGGGTTGGGGTATACACAGCATGAGAGAGGACAAGCCCGTGAGTCAGTCTTATCACCAAAAATAAACAAGTGTGAATGCATCAACCTAATTTCATCTTTTAAGTCTTCCTTATACAAAGACTTTAAAATACAGTTAGAATAGGATAGAGAACAATGGGAATAGGAAACAGTGTTGTGGTCTATGACTACACTGATCAAGTATGGCTTTCAGGTCATAGGAACTTACAGCCCTTATGCTGTGAACTGCTCAGCAATTTAACTGCTTTCTGTCTACAGAATTATGTAACAGACAGGTAATAATGGCTTGCTGCATAACTAATAACAAACCTCACCAAGACATTAACAAATGAACAGTGCCATATTCAATAAACTAAAATCCAAACCTACGAAGCTGAAGGAAAAAGAAATCACATCTTCAGGACTAAGTCAGCTGGCTCCCTTAGTATACTTTAAGGGACACAACTAATCTGATATGCAAAGAAATTATTAGTGATTAAATACCAAATGTGTATCATGTAAAACCTCTTAATCCAAGGTATCTCTATCCAAATAAAATTAAGATAGCATCAACAATTTACACTGCTGGTAATATCCAATGCCAGTTCTAAGTATTGCTCAGTGAATGATTTCAGATCACTCAAAGTGGAGAACATCTGCATGTAATTCAGCAGAAAATTCAGAGTTCAAACAGAGCTTTTTATAATACTCAAATTTCTATTGGTTTAAATACAGCCCAAAACTCTAATTCCCATGAACAGGAAAGTGGTGTTATAATTTTTGTGGTAATTTTACATAAGGCAATATTAATTTAAAATATTTTTAAGGGAAAATTAATGCCAAGTATGGTTTCTGACAGTGTAGAAACTACTCTTTCTATTGCCATTAACGACCTGCCTATGGCAGGAAGGGACACAGGCAAAGCAGTAAAATTGGAGAACCACTTTGCAACAGCTCTTTGGTGGCTTCTCAAATGATTAAACATGTATCAGCATATCCCAGAGAAAGTATCTGGAATAGTCAATTTACCAACAAAAAACCACAAAGGTAGTTTCTAAAGCTGGGAAGAAGAAATGGTGATTTAGTATTTCATGGGTACAAAGCTTGGGAAAGCAATATAAAAAGAGTTCTGAAAATAGATAGTACTGATAGTTTCAAAATAATATGAAAAGTATTTAATGCTACTCAACAGTACAACTCAAAATGGTTGATAGTATATTTTTTGTGGATATTACCACATTTTTTGAAGAAAACAGAATCAGGCCTACAGCACAGGACTGTAACCCCTATACTTTGGAGCTGAGGCAGAAAAGTCTCAGATTCGGGGTCTGCTTGAGCTAACAAGTCAGACCCCAATTCAAACAATCCAAACAAAATACAAAAGAACTACTATAATAAAGAAGTAAAGTACTTACTATGGAAGTGCTAGAGACTTAGGGGTCCACTCAGCCTTTTAAACTTACCAGAATCTAAGATTTAACAACAGTTAACCTCTCGTCTATATTACTAGTATATGACAATTCTAGACATTGTGGCTCCATAACTATGTGATTTTACAGTAATTTTAAGGAAGCTTCAGTTTGCTAGTCAAGTTGTCAAAGATAAAAGTCTCCTCACTTTAGATGTCTAGTGACACCAGAAAGAGTTCCTTTGGTCAAGGCATCTGCTACACAGAGCTCTGCAATTCAAGTGGGTTCTGTCTACAGAATTATGTAACAGACCCGTAATAATGACTTGCTACATACTATCAAACCTCACCAAGGCATTAACAAATGAGTAGTGCCACATTCAATAAACTAAAATACAAACCTAAAAAGCTGAAGGAAAAACAAGTATGTCATTTTAAATGTAAAAACAAAGGTGTCTTTGGTCCCAATAAACCAAAACACACACACACACACACACACACACACACACACACACACACACTCTTACACCCTCCAATTCAATGTCAATTCAACATTTGCTAAAACCTAAGCTTCTATACCCAACTCATACCATTTATGAATCTTAACCAATTAAACTTCTTCCTTGATGAGCATCTGGCATTATTCTGACAGTAGAGAAAAGAATACACAAGGGCTTGAAAAGGTAGCCTAAGCAGTGAAGAGCTCCTGCTTTTTTTTTTTCAGAGGAGTGGAGTTCCCAGCACTAGGAGACAGCTCACAAGCACCCTCAAACTCCAAATCCAGGGGATCCAATGCTCTCACAGCAGGCTTGTGAAGACGACATATCACAGACTTCACATTCACTATGGCTAGTGCTAACTGCCAATTTGACCTTGAGTAGTCAGTATGATATCTAGGCTTAGATCCTGCATGACCTAAGTGCACAGAGGGAGCTGAGCAGCAGCATAGCATCCCTCCCCTCTGCTCAACTGCAGATGCACTGTTACCAGATCCCTTAAGTTCCTGTTGTGATTTCCCTGCCTCGATGGAACTGTGAACTAAACAAACCATTTCTCCAGGAAGTGCTTGTGTCAAGGTTACTGTTGTTAAGCAGGGACTCACTATGTCATCCTGGCTGGTCTAGAACTCACTATGTAGACCAAGTCTATCTAGAACTCACAGAGGTCTGCTTCTGTCTCTGAGATTAAAGGTGAGTGTCACCTTTAATTGGTGTTAGAAGGCAGTGTCCTGCTATTTTATGACAGCAAGAAAAAAAGCAAACAAGGGCACTAAGCAAACAATTTTAGAAGAATACTGCTTCCAATTCTGAGACTTTGGTTCTTCTTACAAAAAAAAAAAAAAAAAATGTTAACGGAAGATAAAATATTTTTATAGACTACTACATTATCAGTGGTTTTTGTAGAACCATGACAACGACAGCTTCACCTAATAGGACATCAACTGAATGTTTCTAGTAAGAGACATAACTTGTTAATACTACAATCCGCTGGGAGGAGGAGAGGAAGATGCATTACATACAATGTTTAGGAAATCTTTCAGAAAACACAGGACGGCTCAAGCTTGCAATCCCAGTGCTCAGCTCAAAATCTGACTGTCAAACACTACTGAAACTGTGACAAATACTCTGTCTGCTGTGACAATAGTGAAAACTCTTCACAGAAATCCTGGCATAGTATTTTACAGGAAAAAAAATCTGGATAATGTTATGGTCTAAGCAATTCTTTAATCTAAACGTCTTACTTCTAATCACTGCCTTCTATAACTGGGTCAGCTCGTCACTTCAGAGGAAGGGCTCTGAGCACAGCCTGTTGGAAGTGATGCTTCAAGGTATCCCTCACTGAGAAACTTGTAGCCACACGAGAAGCACACAGTCACTGCTGCCCCTCCCTTTCCTGGGTATCCGTGGATGCATGCCCCAGACCCACAGGAGAAGCAGGGTCTCCAGCTAATCTCTGCCAAACATAGCTACACAACCTTGAGCAAGAACCTCGTTTGCTGTAGGCTCCCTTTCCTGACCTGGTAGAAGATGGTAGTACAAATCTGTTGTAAGAATCATCTACATGTAAGGATCATCTACATAGAGCCCCAGCACACTGGCTGGCCTCAGAAGCTGAGAGTTACAAACGATGTTCAGATACTGTCCTTAAAGCACACACGTGAGACCATACAAACCTCCCTCATTGTTAGCCCACCTTATGAGAAAACTAAAGCATAAAGGACAGAGCACTTGGGCCAGCAAGATGACTTGGCAACCCCCAGCAGGACACCCCCACCCCACCCCCCGCTCAAGTCCCGGGAAAACATGTACCCAAGGAACATGAGAGACCATCTTGATGTAAACACATGAGGTAGTTTAATATTGGAGCTCCAGGTCGACACGTATCTCACACAGGAGACAAAGGAATCGACCCAGAAACTCAAAAGTTAGGGGGTTTATATAGGAAATAGGTCTAGGGGAACAAAGGAATTGGAATGACTATACATGATTGGCTAGTTCAAACATCAACTATAGTACGTGCAGATCAGAGTGGAAAATTCCTAAGGGGGGTGCTATTCGGGGGTTTCTGGCTGACTTTAAACTATATCTAAGAGGACCTGATGGCCCATTGAGTTTTTCTCCAACCTGTAATCATTCACCAGTCTCAAACTTAATTTCTCCTTTCACTCCAAGTTGTCCTGACTCCACACAAGCACTGTGGACTGCATATGCACACAGATATGGATGAACAGACACGCATAATTGAATTAATCTAACTTATAAACGTTTAAAAGACAGAATTTCAAGCACAAGCAGAGGGCATCTGGATTCAAAACTCAAAAGCAAAGGTAACAGCTCTTATTGGTCCCAGTGTACAATTCTAAACAGTACCTACCTTCACTGGGGTTTCACTCTCAACCTAAGGCCTCCCATCAAACATTAACCAACTCACCCCTCACCCCCATACACACGGTCCCATGTTCAAACAGTGATAAAAATAGCTTCCATATATAAACACGTCTTACACACTATAGAACACATTTAGCACTTTATTCAATTCTAACCAAAACCTGCTGGTTGTTTCCACTTTTAACTAAGAAAAGCAACCTAACTGGACTATCTTGAGTAACACAACTGCTAAGTGCTACAACGACCAATGTGACCTGCAAAATCCCAAACTAACCTTGCCAGCTTTATAGGAGAACTTGGAATGTATAGTTAAAATATCAAGACTAAGACATCTATCTACTTACAGGTGTAGTGGACATTTACAAAGAGACTGCAGTCCTAAAGTCCCCAGACTGAGGTACTTCTGGTGACAGCTTCTAGTTTACCATCAGTAATCTACCTACCAATGATTTTGTCTGCTCGCTTTATGCTGGATTTTGAGAAAATTCTTAAAACTCAAGTCCAATTGCTCATGCTATAGTCTCAGTACTAAAAAGGCTGATGCAGGAGGAAGCCAAATCCCAAGTCAGAGAGGGAGGTACACGATACTCAGACTGTCTAAAACACTATGCACAGGGAAAGTCTGCTGGTTTAAAACTCGAGAGAACTTTGAAAAAGTAGGAAAGGGGTAAATATAACAAGATATTTTTTTAAAAAACTTCAGAAAGTAATAAGTTTGTTTAAACATTTCCATTCTACTGTCTCTTATTTGGGGTTTGAGGGCTAGGGAAAGAATTAGGCAACTCAAACAAATACAAAATAGGAGTTTGGACATTTTAAAAAGCTTGAGCCAACGGAAGATTCAGAAAGTGGGGACAGCAGAGATCATCTAGCAGAGATTACAGCTCTCTGATCCTCTGTGAGTATATCCTTCATGGGTCTGTCTAGAGTTTAAGAACTAGGGTCCTACTTACTCCTCTGATTTTAGGTGATGTGATGAAGGTCAGAGAACAAACGTGCAGGAGTCAGTTTTTTCCTTCTACTGGGACATTTCTGAAATCAAACCTCAAGTCACATTTAGGCTTGGTGGCAAGCACCTTTACCTGCTAAGCCAGCTCTCCTGCCCCAAAGAACAGATTTTTACTTCATAAAAAAATTATTTTGCTTGGAGCAGAGTTTAGATAACTCCTAATTATGGGGGGCTGGCTCTGTGCACTGTGGAGTTCAGAAGCATCTTTGGTCCCCGTCACTAGCTACCAATACCAAACAACATCCTCCCAAGAAATTAGACAAACAAAAGACTAGTGTACCAGGTAGAGGAACACACAACCTAATTGAGAACTATTTGTCTACTCTTTTGTAGACTGAGAATGTAGACACACTTAAAGAGGTTTGGGTTTTCATTTTCCCCTTCTATTTCAAAAATCTACAATTAAAATAATAAGGACAAGAACAGCCTCTGTCCTCCATGGGAAACCCATGTCATAAGCTTCCAAAGTCCCAGAAGTGTTCTCATTTTAGACAGAGACCAAGAGCTGAATGTTAACTGGTTCAAGCTTAAGCTTATCAATTTTGGCTAGATTTTGTGACAATGCTTAATGTTCTAAACATCACAGGACTTCTGTAAACAGACCTCTTGTACTTAAATCAACAGAAATCCTACTAATTTACAATTAAAACCACATCAATAACCTTCTAGAAATGTGTATGCCAAAGGTACAAGTTGTGTGTTTCTATTAATCATTAGCTCAAGAAAAGGTAGCAAAGCATACAGTGGTACACACTGAATCCCAGCACTCTGGAGGCAGAAACCATGGATCTCTGAATTCAAGGCCAGCTTGGTCTACCAGGCAAGTTCCAGGTCAGCCAGGGTTATATAAGGAAAACCTGTCTCAACAAAACAAAGCAACTTGCTAGGAGATGGTGGCACACACCTTTAGGCCCAGTGCTAAGAGGCAGAGAGGCAGAGGCAGGAGCAGGCGGAATTGGAGTTCCAGGACAGACAGGGCTACACGTCTCAAAACAAACAACTCAACAAACTTCACAAAACAAAACATGAAAGGTAAGGTACAGCCACTTCATATAAACAATGTTCTACAGGATGACCCAAAAGAATAAATTACTAAGTCCTGAATTTTAGAAGTCTAGTCAGGAAAAAAGGTGCTTGGGCAGGACTCAGAAACAGGGTCCTACACACACCCAGACTGTGACATCCAAGCAGTCACTGGCCCTCCTGAACCACACTCCCACCCCACCCCCACATCCCCGACCCCACCCCCCACCCTCCAGCTTTCAAAGCAAAACCAAGAAACTTTTTCAGCTAGGGAGACTTCCACCCAGCATATAGACCACACCTTATTCTAATGCAAGGTGACTTTGGAACTTCCCAACCCTGAGCCCCACCCAGGACCTGCCAAGCAGCAAGTCACTTAGAATATCTTGACCCTGATTTCCTATCCATGCAAAAGGAAGACAGTACCAATGGAAGAAGAAGAAAGCAGTACTCAAATGGTAAGGAAAACCAACAGAGTAAAACGCTAGATATGGACGACAGCTGGATTCTGTCCTTATCCCTTAGAAGGGATGGTCCTAAAGTTAAGTTCATTCCAAGAACAAAGTCCTTTCCTGTCTATGGGCTGATGCTTGTTATTCATCTGCCAATCCTACAGCATCAGTAGGAATAAGCCCATCAGTGAGGGAAATACTCTGCCCTATCTACACACCAAGCATCAAGCCCTGTACTTGATCTTTAGCACCAATAAGGAAAACAAAGCAAGCAAGCAAATAAACAAAAAACCAACAACAAACTCTAATCATTTAGCTGGAGAATCCAAGGAACTTCTATTGTCAGGCCCAGGCCTGGAATCACAGCTACTGGGAAGGCTAAGATGGGATAATAATCAAAACCCAAGGCCAGCCTGGGTTACAGAGGACTGTTAGTATGGGTGCTGTTAACTGATCATCTATACTTTATTAGGATCTTTCTTTTTAAATTAAGTCCTAGCCTTTCCTCTAAGATTCCAAAGATAATTTTTCTTTCTGATATAGCAACAAAGTGGCCACAGTACTTCATACCACTACAATCAGTTTACATAGTCTGTCTTGCTCACTTACTAGGCTGCAGATTGAACCTAGGGCCTTCCACATGCTAGACGAGTTTTCCACTACTGAATCACATACATAGCCCCTAACTCCACCCACTTGTTGAGATGAGATCTCAAACACAATGTCCAGGTTGGTCTCAAACTCCTGTGTTCAAGTGATCCCCCTGCCTCAGCTTCAAAAAGGCAGGACTATAAAGCACATACATAATCTTCCTTTTTTATACTTTCAAGTATTCCCCAACTCAACAAAAGTTCCTCTAAAACAGGTGTACTGAACAAGCACCTAATCTCAGCATTCAGGAGGCAGAGATAGTTATACCTGTGAGGGCAAGAACAGCTGGGATGACATAGTTGAGTTCCAAACCGGGCTGGTCCACACAGTAAGACCATGTGTTAAAAAAACAAACCAACAAATAGCAACAACAAAACCTGCAGGGCACAACAGTACTCTTGCCCTGCGTGTACAGAACTGAGAAGGTCTATCTGCCGAGTTTTGGTTGGTCTTCTGGTTCTGATTTGTTTACATCTGAAAATGTTCCATAAAGTCAGGAAGCCAGTAGACTCTCAGTTCCTTTGAACTTCTAAGCCCAAGAATGTTGGCTAATGCTAAGATGCATGACACATCTATGCAGCCTCTTGGGATATCTCGACTTGTCTTACAGTCTTTCTCAGTATTAACCCACTTTACAGATCAGGACGCTGCTGCTGCTGCTGCTGCTGCTAAGTGACTGTCAAAACATAAATCCAGAAACAGAGACCAAGACTTCTAATATTTACCACAAATTACAGCTGAGGGAAACTCTTGAGAGTATTTTACAAAGCAAAATGCTAGAGTGAATTCTGGTAGTTCTGAAGTGACCTCACATGAGTTTTTGGAACACCCTAGAACCTTTGGTCCAAACGCCTCCAAGCATGCTTTGGAGATGCTGACACTGGCTAGCCAATTGTCATTGCTCAAAATTATACATAGGAAAAGGCAGGAGAAGGCAGGCGTGGGAAATACACACCCCAGCCATCAAAGCTCCCAGGTGGCATGAAGACTGCTGCCTCCAACAGAAAGAACAAAAGGCCTCCGAATGAACCACGGGCTGGGCTGACAAAAAGCAGCACGAGAGCTCGGATCCACAAGGAACTGGAGGAAACCTCAAACAAGAAAGACCTGCATGGGTCAAGCTGGATGGCACATGTTTGTGATCCAGCACTCAAGGGACAGAGAGAGGCAGGAGGATTCTAAGTTTAAGGACACACATGCTCCAGAGGGTGGGTGGGTAAGGAGAAAGATGTACAAATGTTGTCCTGCATGATACACCAGGTCACACAGACCCTGCAGCTCGGGGTGAGTCCTGAGTGGTTTACTGAGCAGAGACCTCTAGGCACTGGGGATCCCATAGACACAGCCAGCTATGCCTCAGCCAAACTTTTGTCTTCTCATCACATAAATTATCTATGGACTTATTCACCCCAAACAAAGGCAGTACTATCTCCTATGACATTCAAGCGCAGAAAACAAACTCCCTGTACATTTTGCCTCCTTTTGCTATGGAAAGAAATTTCCCTAGTCCACAGCCTCATAATATAGCCTAGAAGTGAAAACTACAAACTTCCAACTGTGGAGGCAGACAACACAGTCCGTCTCAAGTGTTCTCTGTATTTTACTTTGAATTTAAAAAAATCTGTTTTGAGTCCTACATTTTGACAATAATCAAGTGTTCTCAAAGGAACTTGTAGGACTCCAAACTGGTCAGCTGAGAGAAGAAAACTCAGGCTGTCTCACTGCACTTACCAGGAATCAGCCAAGCAAGCTCAGTGTAGCTTCCTATCCCAAAGCAGGATGTGAGGAAGGGGTAACCTAACCCACAGAGAAACAAGTCAATGTAGTAAAACACTTTTTTTTTGGCTTGATGGTATTTTGAACAATTTCATCTGCATATTTATATTATCTTGATCACATTCACATACTCATTACCTACAGAAATCCTCCCTCCTCCAACTAACAATCTCTTCCTTTCATGAACAGAGTAGGGGCTCATTTACTAGCATGCAGGCAACTTACCAGACCCTACACCACTGAAGAAAATGTCTCCCATGGTGTTTGTTTTAATTGTTTTTTCTTGTTAATACAGTGTAGAGATAGGTTATTCTCAAAATTCGCCAAGTGGTCAACTAAGCAAAAGATATACTGCGTCAAATGATTAAAATGAATGAAAAGAATATACACACAAAATAAACAAGGAGATGATGAGGTAGCCCAGTGGTTTACAGCTCTTGCTCCTCACAGAGGACCCAGGTTCAGTTCTCAGGACCTATAATAGGGTTAACAACAGTCTACAACAATTTCAGGGAACCTAATGTCTTCTTCTGGACTCTACAGCACTAGACACACATAATGCACAGGCAAAGCATGCATGCACATAAAAAATACAACTAAATTGTTAAAAAACCAATAGACTAAATCCTATTCAAAGCAAGTATGATGGCTCACATCAGTAATAAACCACTAATGCTGGAGGGTCCCCCAGCGTCTAGACTAGTCTGGGATACATAACTGATTTCCAAGACAGCTAATGAGACCCTATTGACAAAGTAAAAGTCTATTCCAGCCATCATGGTGGGCCATGCTGTTAGCCTAGCACCTTCAAGGTGGAGGCAGGAGTTCATGGTCATGCTCCACTACATAGGAAATTTGAGACTAAGATGATTTACATGAGACCTCAGGAGGCAGAAGGCAGGTGGATCTCTGTGAGTTTGAGGCCAGCCTGGTCTACATAACAAATTATAGGAGAGCCAGGGCTACACAGAGAAATCGTATCTCAAACAAAACAAAACAATCTGTTAAAGCTGACTCCATGACATCATACTTTGTATTACAAAGTTGAGTAAGCTTAAAAACCCTGGCACCAAACCCTATGAACTAGGACACAAGTGGCATTGACACAGAGAATACCTAGTCTGTCTGAACCTTTTACTTGCAACTGGCTCTGAACCAACTACCTGTATTAATGATATGATGACAGTGGAGTTACAGCATATGTAAACTCACACTAGCAACCTGCAATATGAAATTTAAAAACCACCAAGTCAGCAAAGTGAGGGAAAATTCCATTTAGTACAAATCCACCCAGATTCTACTCCCCAAAGCCCAGAGGCTGGCTACAGACAGGCATTCCACACTGAGCAGGCAGTTAAAACAAAACGGATAGGCTTGTCTGACCTTATGTTCGCCAGGTTTGACCTGGAGTATCAATCTGAGATAAGAAGTGGAGAAATAAGCAAAAAGCAGTCCACTGATGCACACTGTACAGTAGATGCACAAGAACCACATCTTCTGTTCAAAACACTTTAAGCAAAAGTTGGCTTTGTGGGGTTTTTTTTGTTTTTTTGTTTTTTTTTTAAAACAGTAATTGTAGAACTCTGGTAAGATTTGTCTCCACTTCTGGATATTTGAATTTTAAGACAATTTTAAGAGTAATTATTTATGGTGCTTCTGATTAATTTAGGAAGCAGGTGTAATTCTGTGGTGTAGCAGCAAAACAGACCTTTCTCAGCTCTTTCACCGCTGATAGTAGGCAAAGGCCTAGTGAAACTAAAGACAAAAAGACAAGTTTCAGTTCTTACCGCCATATGTGTGTATGTGTGTATACAGACATGAACGCAAAACAATTCAAGAACTTCAAAAGTCTAACCAGTTAAAAATACTCCAAATCAAAGAAAATAAAACCAAATATAATTACAGAATTTTTTTATTCTCCACTTAACCAAGTATTTTTCTTGTCTCAAACTTCTGTAATGTATGCCAATTCACCACATCCAGTATTGTCATTAATACCGTCCTTACGAAATCCTCATTTATGCCCCCATCTCTGTCTTTTTCCACTTCTGGTTGAAAAATCAAAGTATATATTTCCCCCTTGCTATCACAGGAGACAAAAAAAAAAAGGAATCCTTAAATTGAAGAATGTTAGATTCCCGGGCAGCATACCAAATGCTATGTCCTGTATCTGGTCAAAACACTACCAACATATTTGTAAATGGATGTGAAACTGTAAGTCCAAAAGCTTTAAGTTTACGAAAAACTGGAAGATTATTAGGTTTTTGCAGCCTATTTCAGTATGCTGTCCTAGGATTAGTCAAGTTCATTTGCTTAATACCACCTAACAAGGCATTCTGCTTGGGTACAGTGGTTTTTTTTTTAATATGATGTGCTCTAAAAACCTTTCCCAGATAACTGCGGGTTGCTTGAGGCCGCAGCAAAGGTAAGGATGTCTGTTCCCTACCAAAGTAAGCTTTTCAGCAAGAGGCTTCTCAGAGCTCCCCAAGTACAGTCACCAAGCAGAACCCGAGGGAATCACCCGAGCCTCACGAGTGACCTCCGACTAACGGGCTACATGCCTGCTGAAATCATTTCTACTGGATGAGTCCTGAAATAATCTCAACAAGCTACAAACAAGTAAGCCCAATAAGACCGAGTTCACATGACCAAGGGAAGCAGAGGCACTTTCTTTAGCAATACTAGGGGTGCACTCAGTTACCAGTGACAGCCAGAAGGGGTGCGCCAAGTCTGTAATCCCAGCTAGTTTGGGCTATAAACAGCAAGCAGCAGGCCTACCAGAACTGCAGAGACCCTATCTCAAAACGGAGACAAAACAGAAAGCACCTCAAGACAGTATCCTGGATCACTGAGAGAGAGCGCTCTATGGACGCACTACTATGAGCAATGTTGTCAAGAATATAACAAACGAAAAGGGCACACTGCCCTGACTGCTACACACACACAGAGACAGACAGACAGAGACATAGACAAAACACAGAATATAAAATACAGGCTCTTTCACATTTGATGTATGCAAATACCATAGCTGCCCATCATGTAGAGTATTAAATTTGAATATGCTGACTGAATGACTGAAGGAGGCGTACTCAATCACACATTATGGGGGAGGAGCTGTAAGATGGTACACGGGGCTTTTTTAGTCACTGAATGTAGATTTTAAGATATGTAGAATTTTTTATTTACTTATTCAGAGAGTAATATTTTCTATTAAATTCAGAGATACAACCACCTAGCAACCCAGTCTACAAACCACCTCAGTAGATAGTTGCAAGTTCTGCCAGCATCTCTCTCCTTGGCATCCTCACCCCCGTCCCCAGGAATTAGCCCGGTAGAAATACAGGCAGGAGTAAGTGTAGTAACTTGTCTTGAAGTTGCTGGGCTTTTGTGTCAGGTGCACAAGTAAGGAGGACTGAAGCCCAGCAGGCACTGCACTCTCACTTCTGTGACAGCCTGTTCCAAGAGCCATAAAGCTACATCACCTGGTAAACGTTATGGAGCCTCAACACACACACACACACACACACACACACACACACACACACACACACACTTCTATGCAGTCTCTCTGCAACCTTATACTTGGGTCATGGGATAGTAAAATCCAATTTTGACCATTACTAACTCAAGAATTTGCAAAACAGTAAGATCTCTAGTTAAGCCATATCCTTTGATGTTGACTCCAAGCAACCACACTGTCTCAAGTATCTGACTCTTTTATAAATGTTTATAGGGTTTTGTTTTCAAAAGCTATCTAGGACACAATATTTGTAACATTGGAAATTGATTGATTCTGTAATTTCTCTCCCCAAATTAGATATCTCAATGCAGTGCTCCTCAGAGGCAGAATGCAGCATCTTCTAACTTTCGCCACCTTGCAAAGACCCTTTTATATGTCGTGTGAGGATTTCTCACTCAGGCACGCAGCTTTCCTCCTTGTCCACTTGCACAGGAGACTTCTAGTGTAAAGCACTGAAAGGGAAGACAACAGTTTTCCAGATTTAAAAAGGGAAAACAGAAAGGAGAGATAGTTCAGCAGTAAGAGCACCAGCTGCTCTTGCAGATGACCTGAGTTCAATTCCCAGCACACATGGTAGCTTAGAACTATCTGTAACACCAGTCCCAGGGGATCCATGCCCTCTTCTGGCCTCTGAAGGCATTGTACACATGCAGTAAAAAATTCACACATAACATTTAAAGGGTGTGTGTGTGGGGGGGGGCTTTAAAATGTTTTAACAAAAAATAGATATAAAAAGGAAGGAAGAGGCTGGAGAGATGGCTCAGCAGTAGAGAGCATTGACTGCTCTTCCAGAGGTCCTAAGTTCAATTCCCAGCAACCACATGGTGGCTCACAAGCATGTGTAATGGTATCTCATGCCCTCTTCTGGTGTGTCCAAAGACAGAAATAGTGTACTCATACATAGATAAATCTTAAAACAAACAACCAAAGCTCGAAGGGAAGCTAATAAAGAGGAAAAACTATCTCCAGGCCTCAGCTAATTCCTGTGGGGCCACTGAAAAGATAATCTTTATATTCCCACATTATTTAAACCAGTTTCCCTTTCCCTCTCCCTCCTTATCTTTACTCCCTAGACTCCTCCCAGGCTAAAGACAGGAATTTGACTTTGAGGATGGCTCTTCTACAGCAGCTACAACAGGAGATCAGATGTCAGGAACTCAATAACGAAGGTACCTCACAAAGCCAAATGAGTACTTTAACAGCCTAAAGATGGAAGAAACATGGTTGTAAAGAGAAAACCATTTTTTTTTCCCTCCAACTGAATACTTATATTGTTTCTGATCTGATGTAAGTAGTAATTCACAAACCAGTCCCTGTTTTCCAGATCTGTGAAGAACAGCAGTTGGGAAAACCTGTGTAGTCAAGAACTCTCTTCCCAGGAGACACCTGGAAGCAGACCCCTCCTTGCTCCTCATCCTTCTACCCACAGATTCATGTAGATCGGACGAGTTGGGTTGTCAAGGTCCTGGATATGTCATTAGAACCAGGCCTTACATCGCAGATTAACACACTGTAATTAAGACAAATATCTCATCAAGGCAGTCTTGATCCTCAGAGAACAAAAGTAGTTGAAACTAAATCACTGTGAGGAAAGGGGCAACCTCAAAGTTTCCATGGGGGGCTAAGCTGGGCTTTCTGCACGCACGAGCAATTCTCATGGGAATTTTGTTGTAGACAGGACACCAGCGGTGCCACACTCTACAAAGGTAGGTGTGCCTTTATCCCAGCAATTAAGAACCCACCTAAAAATGCCAAAAGGGCGGGCATATCGGCAGAAAATGTCCTCCTCCCCCTTCATCTACAAGCGGACTTCCACCTCCCCTCCCTGAGGCAGGGAATATCCTATACTTTTGCCCACTGCAGATTACAATCAGGAGACACAACTTAAAGGTCAAAGATACTTGAAGTTATCTCTCTACTTAGAGTGAAGGAGTGGGGTATGGGAACAGGTTGAAATCTATAACTGCACTGGATCTAAAAACAAATACTGATTCCCCACTTAGCCTGGTGTAATAAATCATCACGCAAGTGCAGTAAACTAGTATGTTCTAAAAGCTATTTTCTCTATTTAAAAGGTTAACATGCACATAAAACCTTCCAGTAGTGAGTTTATTTGTGTTAACCTGTCTCCCATCCCCCAGCAGGGTATCCTTCAAACAAAATAGTATCTCCCAGTACAGATGCAGGCACACTACTAAAGTATCTTCATAGTGGGGGGCTGGAGAGATGGCTCAGTGGTTAAGAGCACCGACTGCTCTTCTGAAGGTCCTGAGTTCAAATCCCAGCAACCACATGGTGGCTCACAATCATCCTTAATGAGATCAGACGCCCTCTTCTGGAGTGTATGAAGACAGCTACAGAGTACTTATAGATAATAAATAAATAAGACTCTTTATAAAAAAAAAAAAGTATCTTCATTGTGTCTAAAATGGCTGCTTTGTTTTAAGAATCTGTATCTATGCCTTTTGTGATGCCACAATAAAGTTTTACTGTGGACAGGCCTGAAGGCACACTGCTATATGTAACACCAGTTACTGGGGAGGCTGAAGGAGGGTCTTAAGCTCAATGTCAGCTTGAGCCACAAGCTTGAGACCCTGTTTCAAAATAATAATAATAATAATAACAGCAACAACAATAGCAACAACAACAACAATAATAATAGAAAAAAGAAAGAAAAGAAAAAGAAAAGAAAATTCAGTAATGATGGTAAAGTGCTTGCCTAGTGTAAGCAAACTAATTGGATAATCACAAACTAGTGAGACTTACTCTGGTATTCTGAACATATTTAATGTAGTCAACTAGCATCATTTTGGGTCATCTGGCATTGTTTTGAGGTTTGGCCTAACCACATCTAACAGCTTTAGTATCAACTGAAACATCTCATTCCTACACTCAGGCTAGTAGATAAAAGAATACACTATAATGAGAAAGGTATCAAAGACAGCTAACTTATCACTAATGCAATTACAGGGCATATTTAAATTATAAGGCACTTTATTAATTCATGCAGGATTGCAAATTCCACACAACTGCCATAAACTTATTTTGCAGTTGTGAACTCCAACTCAGAATCTCTCTTCTCCGCCCAGGTATGGCAGGCAGCACACCTGTCAAACTCAGCACGGGGAGGCTGAGGTCAGAAAAAAAAGGGGGTTGAGGCCATTCTCAGCTACATACTGACTTTGAGGACAGCGTGGCCTACATAAGGCCCAACCTAAAAGAATAAAAAATAAAATGAAAAAGGAAGAAATAGAGGGAGGAAGAAAGGAAGAGAGGGGGAGTAGAGGAGAAAAAAAGAAATGTCTCATTTTTTTTAAAAGAACAAACATAGTCAGGCACAGCTGTTTAATCCCAGCAATCAGGGGGCAGAGGCAGGCAAATTTCTTTGGTTCAAGTCTACACAGAGAAACCCTGTCTCAAAAAGCCTGAACCAAAGCCAAAACAAAACAAAACAAAAAAAAAAGCAAACAACAAAACCAATAATCTTTATAATATCTCTTCCAAAAATTACGAACCCTCAGCCACTGTAATGGCTCACAATGAAGAACCACCTGCAAGTTCTTCCAGAACTTTGGAAGAATTTAAGAAATGATTATAACTATGTCCAAACAACTCAAAGAAGACATGTGTGGAGTCTACGATGAACTAGAACAAATGAGTAAGAAAGGGAAGGCAACTGAAGACAGGAAAACACAGCTAGATCTGAAGGCCCACAATGAATTTACACTGAAACCAAAACAAAACAGTAAACGAAATAAACCTGTGAGTGGAAAGAGTCATCAACAAAATGGATCCTGTGGAAAACAGAGTGGGGAGCCAGGACACGAAGTAAAGCAATTGGCTCACGCAGTAAGTCAATGAGAAACGTGCAAACAATGTTCAAGATATGGAGAGAGCATGGGAAGGCCTTGGGATACCATGAAAATGCCTAACCTTCAAATTACAGGCATAGAAAATAGTTCCAATAAAATCACAGGAGAGAATTTCCCAACTCTAAAGAAAGAGATGCTCATTCTGGTACAGAACACCAATGGACAGGACCAGAAAAGAAACTCCCCAGACATCATTTAAAACACTGAAGGCAAAAAATGAAGAAAGGGTAGTGCCAGCTGCAGGAGAGACAGGTCAAACCACATATGACTACTGGTCCATCAGCGTAACATCTAGTTGTATGGCAGAAACTTAAAAGCCAGAAGGGCCTGGAACAATGTCTTCCAAATTCTGAAAAAGACCCTGTCAGCCTAGAGTGTTGTACTCAGCAAAACTATCTTTTAAAATTGAAGGAAAAAAATGAAATTTCCATGATAAAAGTGAACTGAAGGAATGTGGAAACACTAAAGCCAGCTCCACAATGGTCACTTAGGGCTGAAGAGGACACACCCAAGAACTCACAAGGAACAGACAATGCCAAAGCACTTAGGAGATCTGAGAAAACACAAGACCATCAAAATGACAGGGATTAATACACATCTCTCAATGGTATCTCTTCATATTAATTGTCCCAATTCTCCAACAAAGGATACAGACCATAAGATTGGATTATAAAATGGGCCCTATACTTTTTTGCTGCCTCCAAGAAACACACCTCAATAGCAACTTAAATTCAAAGGATGAAAAGGGGCATTCCAAGCAAACACAACTGAAAAAACAAGGAGGCGTTAAGTATTTTAATACCTGACAAAACAGACTTCAAATAAGAACTAGTCAGAAGGGAGAAGGATGATCCTCTCATATTCATCGAAGAAACAATGTCCAAGATACTACAATTCTAGACATGTATGAACTAAACTCCTGCATACTCCACAAAAGACACAAAACTTGACCTAGAACACAGTAACTGTGGGTGACTTCAATATCCTATTCTCTCCAATAAAAAGGCCAGCTAGTGGGCTGGAGAAACGGCTCAGTGGTTAAGAGCACTGGCTGCACCTCTAGATGACCTGGGTTCAATTCCCAGCATCCACACTGCAGCTTACAACTGTCTCTAACTCCAATTCCAGGGGATCCATCAAAGCACACATGTACATGGTGTATTTATCAATGCACGCAGGCAAAATACCCATACACATAAATAAAATAATCTCAACAAACAAACAAAAAAGGTCATTTAGATAAAAACTAAACAGAGACAGTATGTTAAATAACATCACAAATCAAATGGACCTAACTGGCTTTTACAGAACTCCCCACCCAAACACTATGAACAATTGTGGTTTTTTGAGTAAGAAATACTTCTGAACTTAAATACTTGGTCCCTGTGGTGTGTTAAGGAAAATGGCTCCCAAGCACATACATTTCACCAGGGAGTAAAACTGTTTGGAAGGTTTAGAAGGATTAAAGAGTGCAGCCTTTTGCTGGAGTAGGTGTGGCCTTATTGGAAGAACTAGTTCAATGAAGGTGGGCTTTGAGGTTTCAAAAGTCCATGCCAGGTCTAGTGTGTTGTGTTGTATTGTGTGTGTGTGTGTGTGTGTGTGTGTCTCACTCCTCCCCCCCCACCATCCATCTGTCTATCCGTATGTCTGTCCTTGGTCATGGAGTCTCTTCACAACAGTTCCCCAGCTGGTGGTTTGTGGAAGTAATGGAACCTGAAGGAGATAGGAGTCTTTCTGAGGAAGGACATAACAGGCATGTGCTTACTCCCACCACCTTTTGTTGTCTCTCTTCATGTTTGTAGGTGAAATGTCAGCCTTCTTCCTGCTCACTCCTGCAACACTGTTTTCCCTAACTGCTGCCATTCCTTCCCACCATCATCACCTTTACCCTCCTGCCAGTGTAGGCAAACACAAACCTACCTTAGTTCTCTTTTAACACTGATAAAAGACTGACAAAAACCAACACATGAAGCCAACTGAGGGAAGACAAGGCAGGGACTGCAGTTGAGAATCGGAGGAAGGAACTGAAGTGGAAACAATGAATGGATGTTGCACACTGGCTTGCTCAGCTTGCTTTCCACCCCAGGACCACTCACCTGCCCAAGTGCGGCAGGACCTACAGTGGGCAGGACCTACAGTGGGCAGGACCCACCATACTAGTCATCAAACAAGAAACTGTCCCAGCGAGTGGTTTACAAGCCAACCCGAAAGAGGCATTTTCTTGAGGTTCCTTATTTCCAGGTGACCTTATTTTGTACCATGCTGGCAAAAAGCTAACGAGCACAAACCCTCTTCTTCCGTAACTCGCTTCTCTCCACGGGCTTTCACAGCAACAGAGACGTAACCAACACGAAAACATATTCCTCTGCAGCCACGGAGCTGCCTCGAAAACCAATCACACATCAGGACATTAAGCAACTCTTAAACATAGTCAGTCTATCAGACCTCAATGGGATCAACAGCAAAAGCAACCACAGAAACCATACAAACTTAGAAAAACTAAATGACAACTGGGTCGAGGAAAACCTGAGATTCCAAGAACTGAATGAAAACCTAAACACATCATACCAGAATCTATGACACACAATGACAACAGAACTAAAAATGCCTTCATTAAAAAAAAAAAAAAAAAAGGAGCCCCAAGAGAGTAACTTGACACGCCAGAAAAACAACCAGGCTGAAATTATTGAGAAGACCCAACTAGTCAAAATTCTAAAAGACCAAAATTAAGACAATTAAAGGTGAAAAGGGACACTTTATAAAGAAATAGATGAATCTCTACCTGCATAGGACCAAAGTTAATCCAAGATGAAGTAAATAATTTAAACAGAGCCATAACAATGAGACCCATAACAGACTCCCATAATCACAGACTAGGAAAATTAATGAGAAAATGGCTACTCTGCCCAAAGCAATCTAATGATTCAATATAATCCCCATCAAAATTTCAAAATAACTCAACAAAAAGATGAGAAATAATAATCTCCAAACCTGTCAAGAAACACAAAGAAGCCAAGAGAGCAAAACCAATCCTCAATAATAAAAGCCATGGAAGGCTTCACCATCTGATTCCAAGTCATAATACAGAGCTATAGTAATAAACAGCACGGTGTGACACAAAGACATCACACACTCATCAGCAGAGCGCAGTGCTCCTAGAGCCAACTGAGTTTCCACAAAAAGGTCAAAAATACACAAATGGTGCTCATCAAACTGCATGGCTAAACATAGAAGAATGAGACCAGATCCTTAGCCTGAACAAAATTCAATTCCCAATGACCAAGGACCTCAAAATAAGACCAGATACCCTGAACCTTAGAGGGGGACGTAGGACTGTTTCAACTTATAGGCCCAGGAAAGGACTGTAGGCACTAAGGTCAACAACTAATAAAAACACTTCATGAACTAAAGACAGTCGGTACAACAAAGGACACCAACATTCCAGAAGAGGAAATGGGGAAATCATTTTTTTTTCAATTAATTTATTTCTTACACTCCATATTCCATTCTCCAGCCCCCCGCCACCCTCTGACTGCTCACATCTCATACCTCCTCCCCTCCACCCCCGGGCCCCTCACCACGTGGATGCCCACACACTCCACCTCAAAGTATTTGTCTTTTGTTTGGTTTTTTGAGATAGGGTTTCTCTGTGTAGCCCTGGCTGTCCTGGAACTCACTCTGTAGACCAGGCTGGCCTCAAACTCAGAAATCTGCCTGCCTCTGCCTCCCAAAAGCTGGGATTAAAGGCGTGTGCCACCACCGCCCAGTCAGGAAAAAATAAGTTTTTAACAACTACTAGACTGACATAAGGTTAGTGTTTAGAATATACAAAGAACTCAAAATAAATAAATAAATAAATCAACAAAAGAAAAGCCCTAAACACACACACACACACACACACTCAACAAAACAAAAACAATTAAAAATTGGAGCGTGAAACTACAGAGTTCTCAAAAGAACACAGATGGCTGAATTTTTAAAATGTGTGCCATCCTTAGCAACCAGGGAATGCAAATTAAAACTACTTTGAGATTTCATCTTACGCCAATATATAAATAATAATATAAACATATACATATATAATATATACATATACTATATACATATAAATTTTATAATGCATATTGACAAGAGTGTAAATTACAGTTGGGTGGTAGGGATATACAGCTTTAATCCTGGTACTTGGGAAGCAGAAGCAGGTGAAGTTTTGAGTTGGAAGCCAACCTGGTCTATATAATCAGTTCCAGGCCAGCCTGGGATATGTAGTGAGACACTGTCCTAACAAAAAGAAAAACTGAGTGCAAACTGGGACATCCACTATGGCAAAGAGTGTGGTTTCCTCAAAAAGCTAGAAACAGACCTACCATATATCATCTTGCTATCCTGGTGTTGGCCTTATTCTCAAGCAGTCTAATCCTACTAGAGACACTTTATCCATGTTCACTGCTGCTAATCCACAATGCCTGGGAAGTGCAACGGCCTTAACACCCATCCCTGATGAACAACCGCAGACACGATGAAGAAACATTCAGCTATAAAGAATAATTAAATTGCAAAATTCACAGCTAAATGGATAGACCTGGAAATAATTGTTCTGAGGTAACAGGCACAGAAAGACAAACAGAATGCTCTCTTTTCACCTGTGATGGCTAGCTGTGAATCTTTAGATGTGTGTGTTTAAATTGGAAATTACAGAAATCAGGAAATTAGCAAGGGCCCAGAGAGGATTTAGATTTCAGAGAAGGGAATGGAGCTCAGGTGTATGAAGGCAGACAGGGAAGATAAACGTGGTGGTGGGAGGAGGGTAGAGGTGGGGACACGGGGAACGATGCTGAGCACAAAAGACATTTGAAAAAGCTGTACAGAAATCTACTACTGCAGTTGTCTCCTACACACACACATATACACATATAAAAGACATTTAAATGATACTATCCTAAAAAAGCAGAGGGTGGCACGATGCCTTTCCTAGATACCAAGGCTATCAGCTAAGAAACCCAGTGCCAGGTACCAACTACCTCATGTCAAATTGTTGGTCAGCAGGGTTCCATAAATGTCCCTTCCCCTAAAATGAGCTATTGCCATTGCTTTTAATTACCATCCAGAACTTGACAGTAAGACGCCAATGCTAAAGACAATACATGTCTAGGTCCCAGGATATGAAGAAACCAAACCAGACACTTCATTTCTACTGGCTAGCTTCATAGTGCTGGAAGGTTCTATGCACACCATCAACAGAGAGAAGCCTTACACATTCATACCTGGCTGTGAACTCTGAGAGCTAAAGCAATGACCAGCCTGGCAGGTAGTGGCATGAATAGCATGGGAGCAGCCAATCACTTCCAAACTGGATTTAAAACCTGCTTCTCAAAATAGAACTCGTGCCTGTCACTATTAACTGGGCCAACCCTGTGGCTGCCTAGATCATAGCCTCTAGGGAAGAACCTGGAATTATGATCATGCTAAATGAACATACTAATAAACTGTCCTCTAACTTATCTTAATAACCATAGATTCGCTCATCTCTCAACCCTCACCACAGTAGCTTCTCATCTCAGAGGAGGGGATGAGCAGTAGCCATCTACAGCAAAATGGTTATTTGCCAGGCATGACAGAACCACAGTACACATGAACTCACAGTGGCTATGACTGCATGCATAAGACCAACACAAGGTCAGCTAGCCAACCCCGCATTGTGGTTGTGGGAGGGGGCTCATAAAGCTCCCCTGAGATGCTATTGACAGCTGATGCCTAGGAGGGGAAGGAGAATCTTCAAGGATGTAGTCCTAAGAAGGTACCAATGCTCTAGTAGACGGTGTTGGTATTCTGAAGCCTGGCCCACTATAAAAGGGGCTGCTTGCCCCCTCCTCTCTCTCTTATTCTTGAGTCTCTCGCCTCTTACTCCCTTGCTCTCCCCACTCCCCATACTAGCCTCTTAACTCCTCTCCTCACGCACTGGATAAACTCTGTTCTATACTGTACCATAATGTGCTGCCCTTCAGGGGGAAGGGATGCCTTGGCATGGGTCCACCAAGGCACCCCCTTCTCCCACACCTCACCACACTTCCGTAGAACATATCTTAATATTTCTTTCTCTTTTTATAATCACAACAGACGGTCCTACACACAGGCACATACAGACAGCACTAGGTGATTTTACTACCACAGCACATGAAACTAGGAGGGTCGAAGTATTGGGAAAATAGGGAGGGGATGAAAGGTAAATTTGATTTATCAAAACTTATATATACATGTGTAAAAAAATCCTTAAGCATTACAAAGTAGAATTAAAAAACAATACACGTGGAAGGTCCTTCCCCCTGAGAAAAAGTTCATAGGTGAAGAAAATAACATTCTAATACTTTTCGGATTTAGTGTCTATTTTCAGATGGCGGTGGGTAGGATGGGCTTGGGAACTATGGTGTTCCTGTTAGTGGGCTTAGGTCCATAACGCAAATTTCTAAAATGGTTTCACATTTAACAAGTAAGACATACACATTTAGCTCATTCTTTCTTCATCTTCCTGTCCGTCCCTATGTAGCTAGCATATTTCAGTTCTTAGGGTTTTGACTGAATGTCAAAGTGGTTTGAAGGCAATCTGTGACCAGGAAGAGAAAAAGCAACAGATACTCCAAACAGGGGCTGGAGAGGTGGCTCACAGGTTACGAAAGCTCACTGCTCTTGCAGAGGACCAAGGTTTGCTTAGCAGTGCCTACATGATGGCTCACAACCATTTGTAACTCCAGTTCCAGAGGATCTAGCACTTCTTCTGGCTCCCATGGCTGCATATACACAGGTGGCACACTTACAGTGAAGTATTTTAAAAATAATAAGCTAGAAGTAGGAAAGATACCATAAAGTCCTCCAACCCACCTCAGAAGGGCCCTCTTAATTCAATGGTCAATGTGTACAACACAGCAGCCATCCTCCCAGTCAGATTTCTGTGGCTATACATTCAAAGACTGAATCGAAGACTAAAGATAAATTTAAAGATGAAGAAAATACACTAGTATTATCATTTTATTGATAAAAGAAATTTCTCCCCAAATTAACAAGTAGGTGAGCAAGTTTATTAAAAGAAAGAAAGAAAGAAAAACAACCTAAAACCCTCTTTAATAAATCTTAAATGTTACAGTTAAATAACTTTGTTGTTGCTGAAGCAAGGTCTCAAATACCCCAGGACAAAAATGGCCAAGACCACCTTCTTATCCTCCTGCCTCCACTTCCACAGGCTATGATCCCCAGCATGCACTTGGCACACAGAATAAAATCCAGAACCTCCTGCCAGGCAAGCACACTACCAACTACTATATAGCCTGGCGCTAAAACATCCTTTTAGGTAGTCTATCAAAACAATAAACAAGAGTCAACTCAAAGCCACCACTTGAAAAGCAAACAGTCCTACTCACAGGCTACTTCCCAAGCTTCAGAAAGCTTTCTGAGAAAACAGGTCATGGAAATGAGGGTGTCACTGTTTACAAATACTGGGCTGACTGAACGATCCCGGGTTTCCAGTGTTAAGTTCCACTTTATGTCTTTATATAACACTGTAACCAAAAATCAAACTAAAATTAGGAGGCAAGGGAGAGAGCTCAGACGGTAAGCGTTTGCCTCAGAAGCTGGAGAGCCTTGAGTTCTGGTTTCATGCACCAACATAAAAGCCTGTTTATGTTGCATTACAGGGAGGCAGATCCCTGGAGCTCATCTCAAGAGAGTCTGACCAAATCTGTTACAGTAAGAGACCCAAAGACTAAGAATGACTGATGTCCCCCTAGATTCCCAACTCAAATGCATGCATACCAGTTGACAAATGTGTGCTCGCACTATCAGTTTAAGACAGATGTTATACTTAAATACCATGTCCAAAAACAGGAAAGGTACATGCTTTTTAAACATTGAAAGGTTTTGTGTTTTTCTAGTCTTTCTTTTGCCTCAAGAGCTCCTGTAACTTGAAGCAGCCCAGAACATTGCATTGCTGGGACGATACTTAACTTACATTCCTCTATCCTCCAAATCCCCAGTTTCACAATATCAGGCATGTATCACTAAGCCCAATTGTACAATTTTAATTTATCCTCCACAATGTTTGACCTGAGTATACAAATAAGTATCATTTCCCTGTATATCTGTGCTACAACTGATGGCATGCAGCACCACACCCTGTTGATTATACAGTGTTAGGGAGCAAACCCTGCACATTAGGAAACAATCCTACCACTCAACTACATCCCACTTTCTAAAAATAAATTTTGGACACTAACAGCTTTCCAGTTACTATGTTCTTTGCAAAAGGCTTTCAAATTCTCAGGCAAGCCCTAGGAAGCAAACCATGGAACACAGTTTAATTAATGATTCACACAGCTTAATTAATAATTCTCAATAGCTGATCACAGGAAATATAGTCTATCCCAAAGCTGTCACTCCTTAACACTCAAACAGTTAAGCTCTGGATGAGTTGCACTGTAGGATTTCAAGTGTAAGTCCTAATACAGTTTGTTCCTTTTGTGAATTCTCAGATCTGAGAGTGAAACTTAGTTTTAACAAGTATCAGAACTCATGAAACATTAACCAGAAGAGTGTTATGAGTTACAACCGTTCAGGTTTCTTCTTAAAATACCCCTTTACTCAAACTGAGAACACACTTGCTATCATTTAGCTTACAGGACCGACAGACTTCTTACAGTCAAGCATCTATCTACTCCTTTGAAAACAATGACCTGCTTCCCATTCCAAAGCTCACTAGCTGCTCAGCCAGCCATGGCTGGGTCTTCACTTCTCCAAAGCCTCTGCTTCTAGGCTCTTGGCGCCAAGGAGAAAAAAATTTTAATACATAAATCATTAAACTTACATTATTAAGAAGTCAGAAGGATGGAGTAAAACAACTAAAAACAGATATTGAGACATAAACTATTTTCCTAAGAACTAATTTTGAAAATCAAGTTATAGTTCTAAAGAGCATATTTTCACAATACCTCCTGAAAGACAAAACCAAAAACACCCCAAAACATCAACTTTATCCTTAAAAGCAAGGCACTCCATAAACTCAGGTAGGCTGTGTCCCTTTCCAAGAATGTAAAAGAAAGGTGTTAAGTACACACTGTACTTTGGGTGCCCAAAGGGTTTAGAGGTTTTTTTGTTTTCAATGGCAAATGCTTTCCGTAACAGCTGAAGCTCCATGAACAAGTAAAGCAGTCACGCACTTCGAAGTCAAATGTCAAGTAAAATTGGATTGTAAAGACAATCACTATTTTGTGAATTAGAATATGAAAAATAGGTATTTTGGGTTTTTTTTGGAAGACTTGGTAATATTGCACGAAAGGGTATGGTCTTGTATATATATATCTTTAAAAACACACTGTGGGGAAAAATAAAACCACCTCTGGCTGGCTCTTTTTGCAAGAACTTTCCTCTGAGGTGAGTAAGTTGACCTTTTAGAGACTTTACCCACCACAGGGATGACAGACTATGTGAAACCACCTTGCTGTAACAATCATGCAGTAAGGGCTAATCTCAGTTCTGCTGTACAGCCAAGACCAGGAGGGGTAAAGCTGGAGAATCTTAAGATATACGTCCCACCTGTGACACTGAGAAACTGTCAGCCAGGGGTGGGCCACACCTCGAGAGGGACTTCGAGGGAAGCTTCTCTCCCCCCCAAAGGCCCTAGCCCTTATACCACCCCAACCTCCAGTGGTAGGGATGCCATAGTCCACACTGAGTCACCTTCGTCTCTCCCTGCCACCTTCGGAAAGTTAAACACGGGCCTTAAACACCTAATTTGTAAGTCTCCAATTCTCCTTCGAGGCAAAAGGTCTTTGGTAATTCCCCAAGTGACCACTTAAGACTTCCACCAAATACTCACTTCTGGGCTCCCAGCCTTGCCCAGTCGTGGGTAGCTCCATGCTTTACGGTAAGAGAAATCATTCCCCAACACTCACGCATAATCTGGCCACACACACGGCAGCTTCTTGGCTTTCAATTAAAAACATACTTCCCCCAAACCAGCCCAACCGTGGAAGCCTTTTGCTGAGTGCAAAAGTGTGGGCTCCCAGCCTGGAGGCACTGGCCCTTTAAAGGTTCTCGCTTCCTGTACACCCAGTCCCTCCCTCCTCGGCTGCTCCCGCCCCGGCCAAGGGTCACACTTGAACTTTAGATTGCCCAGAGCCTAAAAGCCTTGGCCACCCACTTGCGCGCGTCAGAAACCGTGCCCAGTGAGTAGGAACGCTCGACCACCTGCTCAGACCACTTTGGATTAAAAAAAAAAAAAAAAAAAAAAACGGCCTCGGCCACCTTGGGCAACTGCACAACAGCTCAGCCAGCTGCGCGCTTAGCTAAGCCACCAGCCGCGGGAGCCCCGCGCGTGCGTGTGCGTGGGGGGGGATGTCTCCAGGGCTCCCGACACCTCCGCTGTCGGGTCCGAGAAAACCTCGGCGGCCAAGGGTCGGGAGAATGGGTGGTGCGCGTGTGGGCGGAGGAGTCGCCCGAGCCCCTCGCACGTCCGGAGTGTCAAGTGGAAGCGAACCCCTCGCTCCAACAACGAGCTAACTTTCACGCCTGCTCCGGCATTTCACTTAAGTTCCTAAACAAGCCCTCCCGGGGTCCCTTCTAGAACTCCCTCGCCAGCACCTGGTCCAAATGTGACTCCGGGTCTCGGGGAAGCCCCCGCCACACCTGCCGTTTCTCGCCCGCTCTCTCCGTGCGCCCATCATTTCCGGGCCCCGAACACCCCACACGGCCGACCCCTCTGCCGGCCCCAACACATCCCCCCACCCCTAGGCCGCCCCACCCCCGGAGGCCGTTCACCTTCCAGCCCGCCGAGCTGTTGCTGTCTCCCTTATCCTTGAAGTAGGGCACGCTCTTCACCATCCACTCGTAGATCTGCGACAGGGTGAGCCTCTTCTCGGCCGAGCTCTCGATGGCCTTGGTGATGAGGTCGGCGTACGACAGGTTGCCCCACGCGTTGCGGCGCGACGAACTGGTCTTGCGCGGCTGTCCGGCGAGCGGCCCCGCGGCGGCGGGAGGCACCGGTGGGGGCTGCGACAGCGGTCCGGACGGTGGTGGCTGCGGCGGCGCCGGGTGCACGCAGCCCGCCTCGGGGCCCTGGAAGTCCCCGCACAGGGCCCTGCTGGCGGCAGCCGCGGCCGCCACGGCCACGCAGCCCGGCGCCCGTGCGAAGTCCTCGCTCTCCTCCAGCAGGCTCAGGTTGCTCATAAAGTCCGCGCTGACAGCGGACGCCGAGGCCAGGCTCGCCGCGGCGTCGGGGTTGGCCGCCGTGCCCCCCGACGGCGCCGGGCTGGAGGTGGTCGAGGTGGACTGGTTAAACTCCGGCCTGGGCAGCGGCCAGGTGCAGGAGCGCTGCCGGGGCAGCGGCTCGAAGTCCGGGTCGGTCTCCACCACCTGGGGCGCTTCGGCCATGGTGCCCCCCCGCCCCTCCCCCACCAGCAGAGAGGACCGGGAGCCGCGGCCACCGGGGGCGCGGAGCGGGCGACCGGAGTGTCGCTCCGAGATTGGGGGGCCGCGGACGGCGGACGCACGCCGGAGCCAGGCGCGGCGGGGCGCGGCGGACGGACGCGCCCAGAACTTAACTTCGCTGGGTCACCGGTGTCTCGGATCCTCCGAGTTCGTGCCTTGGACCGGGCACGGACCAGGCCGCGGAGCCCGGCAAGCTCGGGCAGCACGCTCCTGCTGACAGGGCCGCGGACGCCAAGGCAGACGGGCGGACGCCGCGGGGCCGCTCTGTCTCCCCGCGGCCGCGCGACCGCGGCGCTGCTGCCTGTTGAATGTGGCGGCGGCGGGGACTGCAGCGACTCCGCAGCCTCCCGTCTTACGGGCTCTGCAGCGGCTCCCCGCCCGCGGCGGCGCGCGCGCGCCGCCCCGCCCCTGACTGACAGGCTGCGGGACCAATGGGCGCGCTAAGTCTCCCCCTAGGCAACCAATGAACAAGGGCCTGGGCGGGAGCTGCCTTCCCTCCGGAGGCGGCGGGAGGTTGGTGGGGGGCCGTGGGGTGTTTTTCTTTCTCACACACTTTTTTTTTTCCCCTCCTCAATCTCCGTTATTATTTTCTGCAATCCTCAAGTGTTTCTGAGTCTCCGGCGTCTCCGTGTTCGGACTGCTCGGAGGCAAACCGGCGTGGAGGCGGGGACCGTACTTTTGTTTACTGCGGAGTGCCATCGAGTACTCCAGACAGAGCCCAGACCCCGACTCCGGGGATGGCGCGGGGCCGCTGCGCGCTCCCGGACGCGATGTGGGCGGTGGAGCGCATCGTGGATTCCACTCAGCCCGCTCCGCCCACGCGTCTTCGCGGAGTTCTCGGGAAGTCGGTGGGGTTTGTTTTGGAGGAATGTTTTCTTCAGCTGGCATCTGCCCGGGCCGCCCCAGGCACGATCCGTCGCTCTGCGGCTTCCGATCCCCCCCACCCCCTGCCCACCCTACCTGTGCACACCTGCGAGCCGAGCCTCTGCGACTCGGTCCAGCCCCCAGTCTCCAATCATCCTGAACCCAAAAGAGGTGCGACTGTTGCACAAGCATCTAGATCCAGTAGCGCCCCAGATCCGAAGTCTTCTATGGGAACCGCTTTCCTGCCACGGGAATCTCACTTTTTCCTGAGGGCCGGAGTGGTGGCTTAAAGGGTCAGAGGAGAGCGTTTAAGAGGACAACTTTGTCACTTTATTACCCCTAATTAAGTTTAACTGCTTGCTTATTCCTTTTTTTTATTTAGAATGGAAGCGATGAGGTGTTGAAGTCCCCAAAGGAGATAAGTCCCAAGTGTTGGGGCTCAGCTCCTCCCCCTCAGTTCTTTAAGGCTCCCAGTGTGAGCTCCCAGACCCCGGTATCTAATAGACCGTTCAGCAGAGCCAAAAGTAGAAAGACAGCGATCCTTTTTGCCTTACAGGATAGAAGAAAATGTTCCCTCGCTTGATTTTCTGATTTGCTTTCTCTTTTAAAAAGAAATACGGGTGGCATTTTCTTTTAATGACCAGGATGCCTTAGATTTGAAGATGCATATTAGAGTTTTAAATATGTCCAAAAAGACAGCTCCTAATTTCGTGTTGCTGTTGTATGTCACTCTTCTTTCTTACGTGGAGGTTTTTCTCTGTAAAGCGAAGCCACAAAAGAGAGCCAGTCAATCTTCTTACTCCTTCCGCTTTGCCTCTCACATCTCTCTAACCCAGGCCCCTATTCCCCCTTTTCCGAAACAGCTGCCTACTGGTAAAAGATTCGAGTGGAGATTCTGAACCAGAGGTGCTGAGGGCAGTTTGGTTGACTGTCTCTTCACCTGACAACAAAGGTTGGCTGGTGAGGTCTTCTTGGACCACCCGCCGCCACCGCTAGGAGACTTGAGTAAATGGGTGAGCTTAAAAAAGGACCACAAAGAAACACAACCCTCTGCTGCTCCTTTGTAATCAATCACACTCTGCCGAGGTGGGCCCACAGTCAGAGAGCCGCACCCTGCAAATAGGCGGAGTACTAGTGGACCATTCATGGGGATGAAATCCAGCTGTGAATTTGGCCTTCGCCTCCTTTCTATTCCGGTTTCTCAGGGACTGTTCTGATGAGAGTATTTGGTTAAAGGAGTTTTCCTAAAGCTTTCCCCAAATCTTCAAATTCTCTAAGGCCACTGTCCCCAATTTGTTTCTTTAAGTGTCATAGTATAGGCTAGTGGTATAGCAAAGGCTTAACACGTGTGGTGGCCTAAGCTCAATGCCAAGACCAAAAAAAGAAAAGAGCCAGAGAACCTGTGCAATCAATGTCCCTAATAGGAAGGTTTTTATAAACAAATTCATCTTAAAAGGTTGATGTAAGTGATTATTGATGGTTGTGTGACGCCAGTTTACTGAAGCATGGAGCATCACTGAGCATCACACTGGTTTCCTGCCTTTGCCTTGTACAAACGACTCTGTAAAGAATAACTTGTGTTGTAGCTGTCATTTCATATCCTTACAAGTATGGAGAAGTGCGCAAAAAATAGGAGTCTCTGGGAAAGCAGACATGATGTGCTTTGAGAATTTTGAAAGAAACTGCCTTTCATATGAGTTACGTCAAGCTAAACAGTCTTTTCTGGTAGCCCTATAAAAATATTACAGTTGAAAGTAAGTGTGGAGGTTATCTTTGACCTCCTTTAATTAATAGATATTAAAACATCACACTTAAGCGAGCAGCTTCTTGCTTCCCATCAATATTATCAATGCACCTGCAAAAAAAAAAAAAAAAAAAAAAGTATGTGCACCCTATAATACCAGTGACTCGGTAATCCTCCTAGCTGGTGTGTCTTCTTAGCTGGTGTGTCTTCTTCCAACCAACCATGCATCATGGGAATTCTAGTCACGTGAATTCCACCAAGATGAGAGAAGTCTTCACCTACAAGATTAAGAAAGCCGTACTAGTGACTTAGCCAGAAGGTAGCGTGCCTGCTGAGCATACACCGTGTCCTGGTTTCTAGAATAAACACATAAGATATCGCACACCAGTAACTCTGGCACTTCAGATGTGGAGGCAAGGAAGATCAGGAGTTTAGCGTGTGTTCCAAACTAGCCTGGGCTACATGAGATACTACACACACACACACACACACACACACACACCCCAAATTTAAAAAAAAAAAAAAAAAAAGGGAAAGAAAGAATTAAGAAAGCAGAGTGGAGGGCTGGAGAGATGGCTCAGCAGTTAAGAGCACAGACTGCCCTTCCTAAGGTCCTGAGTTCAAATCCCAGCAACCACATGGTGGCTCACAACCATCCATAATGAGATCTGATGCTCTCTTCTGGGGTGTCTGAACACAGCTACAATGTAATTACATATAATAAATACATAAATCTTAAAAAAAAAAAAAAAAAGAAAAGAAAGCAGAGAGGAAAAACAAGTTAGAGAGATACTTCGATAAAAGGTGTTTTAGTGGAAAATGTAAACATGACAGGTGTGGTAGGCAGCCTTTAAACCTAGCCCTCAGGGAGCCAAAGGCAGGCAGAGCTCTGTGAGTTCCAGGCCAGTCTGTTTTACACACTGAGTCCCATGCCAGCTAACACTGTATGGTGAGACCTTGTCCCAGAAACAAACAAATGTTTTAGCTGGAACTAAAGGCCAGGAGTCCCAGAAATTCATAAAGCTGAAGCAGGGGAATCTTAAGTTTTAGGTTTCCTGGGCTATAGAATGAGTTCAAGTCCGGTTGGAATAAGACTTAAGACCCTGTCTTGAAATAAAAAGAAAGCTGGAATGTAGCCTCATGGTAGAGATTGCTATCTGAGGCCCTAGGTTTAATCCCTAGAACTGTGAGGGGAAACGTGAAAATAATAAGTGGCTAACATGCAGTTACTGGACTGTAATTATAGCTCGGTGGTGTGTGTGCTTGGTGACTTCTGTATGAGACCCTGGCTTTAATCTCCAGCACTGCAATGAAGTAAGAACCTTGGAGATGATATCCCACAAGGCTGGTGATACAACATTGAACAGTTGAGAAAGCTCTCCGGTCACCTAAGGGTGCTCTTAGTTTAACACAGCGCCTGTGTTTCCAATTAGAGATGGGGATACTGAGAAGTTAAATGCTTGGCTGAAGTTTTGTGAAGTTAGTAGGGCTGGGTACAGAAAGATTTCCCCTTGTTCAGGCCAAAATGTTGCTTTCTATTCTGCTACTGGGGATGCCACTTTTAGTACCTGGAGGTTTTGAGACCATCTGATGAAACTTAATCTGTTTTAAATAGCAGGTCCTTAGACTATTTTTTAAAATAAGGCAATTCTGAGCTCCAAACTTCGTGGACATTAATTAGCATTTCAATTTTGTGTGTGTGTGTGTGAGTGTGTGTGAGTGTGTGTGTGTGTGTGTGTGTGTGTATGTGACATTGAAGACTTGATATGGCCATAAAATTAATAGAGAGCAAAGTGTCACAAGTCTCAACCTTGCATTCATTGTGAAACACAATGTGTTTTCACTATTTCATTTCTGCTTCTTGTCATATTAAAGCTTTTCCTATGCTTCTCCCCAAAGCAGGACATGTGTATCAAATAAGAGAACGTTGCCATGTAGAACACAGATGGTCGTACATTTTTGGCAGGGAGGAAGTTTTAACGAGGCATTTTAGTTGGAAAGCTAGTGTTTGTGAACGTTCAAGTTACAAAGTAAGGAATCAACTGCTGTTTTATAATATCAGTTCGTTCTCTTGTTTTTCTAATCTAAGCACCCTATTTCCATAGCGTTCAATCCAGCAAGAGGTTCAAAGCAATGGCAAACAAATGGCTAAGAGTCTAGGATAGTAACAAAGAAATGACCAGCTGAAGAAAAGACTATAACATTTTTTACAAATGTGAGAACGCGCTCGCACGCGCGCGTGTATGTGTGTGTGTGTGTATGTGTGTGTGTGTGTGTGTGTCTGTCTGTCTGTCTGTCTATACACAGGCATGAATAAGCATAACAGGAAGTGTGTGGAGGTCAGAGGATAGCTTTCTTGATCCCATTGTCTCATTCCAGCTTGTGGACCCTGGAGATCATGTTCAGTTCCCCAGGGTTGGTGGCAGGAACCTTAACTCACTAGTCATGTTACTACTGGGCCTCCTGCTCACATTTTCTAGTAACTAACTATACTGCTTGTCGTTTGTTGAATTAAATCGATGAATAGATGGATAAATAAATAGAGTTAATGGCTGTGTGGCTGAGAGTGCATGTATTTTTCTATAATGTGCTACAGGAGACAAATTTAGATCAAATTTCAGGAGCGAGAGGAATGTCTGGGGGGGGGGGGATGTTAAGAGAACTGAGTGCTCTGGCATAAGACCTCATGGTGGCCCACGATTATGTCTAGTTTCAGGGGATAGGACGCCCCCTTCTGGCCCCTGCAGGTACTAGGCATGAATGTGCCAGAGGCAAACACTCATACACATTTAAATGTTTTTAGAGAGGAAGAGATTATTACATAACGGATTTGGCTGACTCGGGAGACCCATCCTTATGCAAAGTCCTCTGTGCCAGAAAATAAACATACATACATACATACATACATACATACATACATGCAGACAGACAGACGGACATGCACGCACACATATATCTTTCAGGATATCATGTTTCTGTTTTGCAGTAAATACTACCTTCAAAACACGTGGGAATGTTCTATCTCCTAAGGTTTAACATGCCCTATTTTTGTTTTTTTGAGGCAGGGTCCTGTAGTCCAGGCTGATGGAGTAACTGTGGATGGACTTGAACTCTTGGTCCATCTACCTCCACCTCCTGAGGATACAGGGAATCCAGGATTCACTCTGCACTTAGGTTTAACATTTAAAAATGAAATTTCTAATTAGCAGATGACTGAAAGAGTGCCTGGAAAGAAACTAATTTGTCTCAAAAAAAAAAAAAAAAAAAAAAAAAAAAAGAGGATGCCATATGTACTTTAAATAATCTTATGTTTCAACAACAAACTCAAAATAGGATATTTGAATTATGTTGCATGTTTGAGCACTACAAGATTCAAACTTGGAAAAACTTTGTAACACAAAATGAAGCTCCACTAGAGGCTGACTTCATTAGGGTTTCTACTGCTGGGATGAAAACATCAAGACTAAAGAGCGAGCTGGGAAGGAGAGGGCGTCTGTGGTTCACACTTCTGCATGACTGTTCATCATCAAAGGGAGTCAGGACAGGAGCTCGCACAGGGCTGGAACCTGGAGGCAGGAGCCGATACTGAGGCCATGGAGGGCTGCTGCTTACTGGCCTGCTTCCCATGGCTTGCTCAGCCTGCTTCTTAAAGAACCCAGGACCACCAGCCAAAGGTTGGAACTAGCCCCAAGGGGCTGGGCCCTGCTCCCTTGATCACTAATTGAGAAAATGCCCTTTAGCTGGATCTCATGGAGGCTCCTTCCCCTCTGACACAAAACCAACCACTACAGATGTCTTCTTCCTGTTTTTCTGATTTGTGCATCACTGGAAACAAATCTATCACATGACGTGGCTCAGGATGTCACTCAAAGGGGCAAGATCCTCTATTCAACTCGATAGGACTTCTCCAAAAACTAAAATAAATAATATATATGTATACGTGTACATGCATGTCTTGTTTCTAAGTGTTCTAGCTCTGGATTTTAAATCAGAAACTATCCTAAACATGAAACGTGGTGTAGCACATTGGTGTCATACACACACACACACACACACACACACCCTAACAACATAAGAGGGAAACTATATATATCTAAAAAAAAACCCATATTTTTATCTATCTCAATAAAGATAATACTTTCAACAGTAGCTACAGCCAGGCACTTCACAGCTATCTTTTATGGCTTTTGTTTTGAGACAGGGTCTCAACTTACTATGCGGCCTCGGCTGGCCTAGAACTCATAGAGATGTTCTGTCTGCCTCTTCCTCCCGAGTGCTGGGACTAAAGGTGTGTGCACTTAGCTTACAGCTCTATTTTGAATCAATCATTCAAATCACCTAGTAAAGGAAGGGCTACCGTGCTTTATCTTTATAGAAATGGAAACTCGGGTACAGGATTTACCCACAGGGTTATCGTAGAAGTTGGTCTAACTATAATCAAACTTGACTGGAATCCAAGTTCAGAGTTTACTTTCTACATCGATAACATGTTGGGACTAGACATGAAGCCAATGTTAATTTCATAGCTCAATATGGTCTTTTTTTTTTTTCCTTGGTTTTTCGAGACAGGGTTTCTCTGGCTGTCCTGGAACTCACTCTGTAGACCAGGCTGGCCTCAAACTCAGAAATCCGCCTGCCTCTGCCTCCCAAGTGCTGGGATTAAAGGCGTGTGCCACCACTGCCCAGCCTCAATATGGTTTTTCTAGGAAATTTATACTTGGGGAAAAAAATGAGAGAGAACTGTGTTTCAAGACTGTGATACCAGCACTAAGACAGAACTGCGGCAAGCTCAAGCTCAGAGGAATCCTAGGCTCCGTCAGTTCCAGGTCAGCGGAGAGCGGGGAGGACACAGCAAGCAGAGGCTGTTTGGTAACGCTTGGAACTTGCCTTCTCCTTTTGGGTCACTGTTAGCAATCTGCTTTGCTTACGAACCGGTTCAAGCAGCTGGAGAGCTGGCTTGGTGGTTAAGGGCACTTGCTGCTCTGCCCTTCAGGGGACCCGGGTTCAGATCCCAGCACTCTTAACTGCCTACCTAGAGGAGAGGCCCACCTCTACTGTCTAGTGAGCATAAATATCACAGGAATTTTGAAAGAAAAACTTACTTTGGGAATGGGACGGGATTACAAATTTATATTCCTAGCTTTTACTGAACACGAACACACCCTGTACCCCTGCGACAAGGAAAAAAAAACCAAAAACCAAAAAACAAAAACACATGACAATTGGCTACTGGCAACTCCAGTTCCAGGGGATCCT
>JADRCD010235340.1:42482-54818 GCA_019843815.1 Montemys delectorum
TATGGTCCACACATCTATGCAAGCAACAATACCCATCTGCTAAAATAATTTGTTTTAAAAAGAAAACTAGTTCGGTTTAGTTAATAAACGATGCCTGGACACAATGTAGCCAGCAACAACCATGATGATTTTGGATTTGTATACAGAAATGAAGTAGGGCCTATCTAGTCATTAGTACTTGGCTACTGAGACAGCTTCAGTAGCCAGCAATGCAGAGCTGGTTGGCTTATCTGAAGTCCTTACTGGTTTTTTTTTTTTTTTTTTTTTTTTTTTTTAAATCCTGAATCACAGAGTTCCATAAGCACTAGAGAATGATCATTACTGCATTTTTTTATAGAAAAGACATCCTTTCTCCTGAGTTCTAGAGGTTAGAACATATGAAAGTTTATCCTATCAGGCCTTACTCCATTTAATCTAGCCGGGCCGCCATGCTGCTGGAGTCAAAGCCAAGGCCACCATCTTGAGGCAACTGACAAGATTTTAAGGAAAACAAAACAAAATTCTTGTGGTTTCTCTGTTTCAAATGTAGCCACAAAGGAAACCAGAGTAGGTCCCCCCTCTTCTCCCCAGGGAGCATAAATATCAGAGGTATTTAAACAAACAAAAAGAACCCTCACCTTGGCAATGGAGTGGGATTAGAAATTTATGTTCATAGATTTCATTAAGCAACCTTCCGTGAAGATGTGGCTGTCTTCCAGCAGTCTCATGTGAGAGCAAAGCAGCTATATAATAAGCCAGTTTTATGCATGGTTTTGCTCCCCCAAGCGTATGCTTATTCAGGACCATAGGGGGCAACCTCTTATCTCCCTTTTGGCTGCCCCACTGGGAGTACAGGAGGGCTGCCCCCTCCTTGTTCCAGGGATAGTAGGAATAAGGTGACAACGACCACTGCCTTCAGTCCTCCTACCCTAATCAGAGGAGAAATGGGCCCACAACAGATAAGTTATCAGACAGATGCAGACCCTGGACACCTGCAGTTCTCCCTCATTATCATAGATGTGTTTTGAGGTCATACAGCGGGTTAGGCCAGTGGTACAGGCAAACCAAGTTCCTGTGGGAACGAAATAAGTTTGAGTTATGAGTAACGGTGAGACTAAGAATCCAAGAGACAGATAGGTGATATACATAACCAAACAGGAGTCCTGTTGGTGAGTCTTAGCCTGAGTCTGGTTCAAGTGCGATGGTCCAATTCTGGTTTTGGTCTGGAACAGGCTTGGCATGGGAGGATGAATCCAGGACCTTCCATCCACCTCCATCACACTGGCATCTCCAGGAGGGACAGTGTGAGGTTGTTTCCAGGCATGTGTCAATCAACTTTTTCTGAAACTTGTTGATGAACACTTGGCCCCGGGGTTAGAATAAACAACAGGGCACCAAGGAAGGAAACAGATGGGCTCCCGAACCCTAAAATGAGACTGGAGATACTTTAAAAGAATTGATTACTAATCTCATCAATGATAAATTCTCTTAAACAAGGCAACCAGGGGTGGCCTTCCAAACACGATCTCGCAGGGAGGGGGTGTATCTCCAAAGGTATCTCATTCTAGGAAGGGCCACAGGTAAAGGACTAGGCCTATTTTTTTTTTTTAAACTGGGTTTAAGAATTAATTTAGAGAGGGTGGAATTACTAGTTTAGTTTATGTGTGAACTGCCTGGAACTCTGAGGTTAGGGGGCTCAGTGGAGCTTCCAGGTTACACGTACGGCCTTGCTGACCATTAGAGCTATGGATGAAGTGAAGACAAGTTCCTTATCTGATCCAGTTGATGGGGCAGCCCAAATCTAGGAATAGCTTCATGGAAAGGAGGTTTGACCACTGCCAAAGCAGTCTCCCTGCAGATGAAAGCAAAGGCTTTCATCCATCTTGAGAAGGTATACACAGACACGACCAGAGATTTACTCCCAGTGCGCACCAGGCCGGCCTTGAACTCAGATATCTGTCTCCTTCTGCTCCCCGAGTGCTGGGATTAACATGCCTGGCTAACAGGTTTGTTTTAGTTTTAGTGTAAAAGTAATTCTGGCTTTTCTATGCCTGCTCTAGCTTCCAAATAAAGGCATAAAGATCTTATATTTATTAAAAGTCTCTTTGCACTGTATCTGGGCAGGGTTCACATCTATTTTAACCCAACTATGCTGCCTGCTACCCGGCCATGTACCCATTTCCTGACATCTTAATCTCCATCCTGGCTGCTCTAGCTCTATCCATCCTCCAGAGGTTACCCTCTCTGGGGAATTCCCTGCAAATCTGCTCAGGACGAATGCTCAGCATCTGCGTACACAGTGCACAAAACCATCTCTCAACATCTCAGCGTCTGTGTCTGTAGTCAGTAGGCCTCTCTTCTTATAAACCACGGCAAACATGGCATCTGGTAGGACCCAAACTGGGGCTCTGGTTGGAGTCTACTTTTTCTAGAAAGTTTGTTGCCCTGTTTCTGTCTTATAAAAGGCTAGTCTCAAAAAAACCAAACCAAAACAAAATAAAATAAAACAAAAACAAAAAACAAGAAAAAATAAAAGGCTAGTCTCCTGCCTTGACATGACAGAATAATGGGGCTGGGCAATTGCAGCAAACCCAGGAGTCCAGAGCTTGCAGTGTTCCACATCCCCAGAAATTCTTCTACTTGCTTCTTGGTTTGGAGCATGGGGATCCTGAGGATGGCTTTCTCTTGGGTATCATTGAGAGTTTCCTCCCATGAGTGAACTAGTATCCTACCAGATAGCTGCTATCCTACCAGAGACCTCCACTTGGCAGAGCTGAGCCTTCTTCGTGGAGACACACTCCCAATGGGAACAGATGGAGCAAGCCCTCTGTGTGCTTCAAATAGGTTGTGGTGGTGGCTGCTACCAGTAGAAGATCATCTATATGCTGGAGTGGAAAGGGGTCAGGGGTCAGGATGTGACACCCTGAATCCTGTTAAGTCTTTTTATAATATGTCCCCAAAGAATCTAGGGGAGTGTTAAGTCATGTCCAGGTTAGCTGGCTAGTCTCATTAGACACTGGATCAGTCTATTCAAAGGCAAATATGAGCTGGCTCACTGGTGCCGGGCGGGAGGGTGGGGTGATATGTGGGAAGAGAGCATCCTCAGGAGAGCATCCGGCTGTCTATACAGTGCTGGATGTCCGTCAGGAGAGCAAGGAAAGTGTACAGATTTGGAATACAGGAAGGCATAATCCAAGCCAACTGGCATGGGGTGAGGATGTTAGCTACTAACAGCCTCTGGATAGGAGGAAAAATTTGTAGTCTAGTCTTTTGGCTTATGGGATATTGCCGAACCCTTATGGGCACGGCTGTAGCTAAGAAACTTACCAAGCCTGTTGGATTTGTCTCAGCCCATACCTTAGGAAACTGTTGTTGCAGGTCCTGGATTTGTATCAGGTATGGAGTCTGGGAGAGCTAGAAAATGCATTTCAGACAGAGGGGCAGTTAAGCTGAGTTGTAGCAGGTGCAAAGGAAATTTTAGCTTTTTGAAGAGTCAAGGCAGTGGTGGCACCTGATTTTCGATGAATATCTCTCTCTGCTCAGAAGGAGGAAAAAGGACAATCTGGGACCACCTCGAAGGAGTGAGTCACATACTGTGGCTCAGGTTAACTGTTCTTTTAGCTATGAGGTTATGGTCTGTAACTGTAATTGTGCCTGTGGCTCCTTGTACTGGCATCTATTTTTTTTTTTTTTTTGTAATTTTTTTCTTTATTGGTAACTGGCCCCATTTCTTTGGTTTTTAGGATCTCTCCCTTGGACGTGAGCAGCTGCAGCAGTCGGGAGCTCAGACTGAGCTGACTGGACAGCAGCCAGCATACTCTTGGCTTTGCCTCTGCCTTTTAAGTGTCTTGGCCATTGTACATAGAGAAGTATGCGCTCCTGTACATCCCTCTAACTTTTTTGTTTGTTTGTTTGTTTTCGTTTGTTTTTGCAGATGTCTGGGGGTGATTAAGCGACAAAGTAGAATTTAAGGTCCTATCATTTTCCGGAGCTAGTGGGTCAAGAGGTATACAATTTTAAGGCTTTTTTTTTTTTTTTTTTGTAATCGCCTTAGAACCATTCCAGGAGACTCTTCTGGGCCCTAATGAACATCAGAAGTCGTGCTCAAATTAATGGGTTTTTGAGTTGCAACCTGAATTCCAGTTAGAAGTCAAGGTGAAAAGTGTCCAGGGCCTGAGAACCCACATGCATACTGGGGTCTCAATCGGGGTGTTTGGGTGGGAAAGCTGTTTCAAAGGGCGGTGGTGGCACACTCCTTTAATCCCAGCACTTGGGAGGCAGAAGCAGCTGGATTTCTGAGTTCGAGGTCAGCCTGGTCTACAGAGTGAGTTCCAGGACAGTCAGGGCTACACAGAGAAGCCCTGTCTCTAAAAACAAAAACAAAAACAAAACAAAAAACAAACAAACAAACAAAAAAGACAGTAGCTTTCAGCATCTGTCCCAGTGGCTGAGGCCAAAAACCCTTCCTTGCCTCTGTCTTACTAAATTCCCTAGCCACCAAAGTAAACAAAGTCAGAATTGCTGGCAAACATCCCATGTAGGGCGATGGATGTGAGAGACAGATTGGGATTTATCAAGAGGAAAAAAGGGTGGGATGGTGGTCTGGATCTTCCAGTTATATATACAGATCTGAAGTAGAAAAAGGAACAGAGATCAGGAAAGGGCGATGCCCTTTCTCTAAATCACTGCCCATCTCCCCCACCCAGAGGGTGTGGTGTTTCCTCTGACTGACTCCACTGGCTGGATAGGGGCGGCCCAAGGAGAGCGCAGACCTAAGGACCTTGCCCTAAACAAGTTTAGGCCTGGTGGGATGGACTCCCCACCGCAGAACTCAGAGCCGACTTGCTAGGGGGAGCAAGAAAAAAAAAAAAAAAAAAAGTTAGCTATGGCGTGCAGAGGGTGCCACCTACTGGTAGAATACGGAAAACCCAGCAGAATTTTGATCAGTCGGTCGGAGTCAGCTTCCTTTTGCGGGAACCAGAGAAAACGGAAACACCAGACAGACAATCAATCAATCAACCAATCAAATAAACAACACTCTGGGCCAAACTTGCCCATCACACATTTAATCATTTACATATTTGGCCAGCCATTTATTCAAGCAAACCCGTATCTCTCCTGAGAGTTAGAACCAAAATGCAGGCTCTCCCACTATGGGCATTCCCAACTTCGTGCGCAGGACTGGGACGAAGTTGGGAATGCCAATGCCCATTGGAAATTGTCTTCCTAAAGCAAGAAGACCCAAGTTCAGTCCTCAGAACTCAGCGCAGAGAGTTGTCCTCAGACCTCTTTTCACACGCGCCCCTGCAATAACAACAAAATTATACTTACTTTTATTTTTGGAGTCAGGGTCTCTCTATAAAGCCTTGCTCTCTGTCTTAATTAGGATTTTGCTGTTGTGAAGAGACACCATGACCAAAGCAACCCTTATAAGGACATTTAATTGGGGCTGGCTTACAGGTTCAGAGGTTCAGTCCATTATCATCAAGGTGGGAGCATGGCAGCATCCAGGCAGGCATGGTGCAGGAGGAGCTGAGAGTTCTACATCTTCATCTGAAGGCCTCCAGGAGAAGACTGGCTTCCAGGCAGCTAGGGCGAGGGTCTTAAAGCCCATGCCTACAGTGGCACACCTACTCCAACAGGGCCACACCTACTCAAACAAGGCTACACAGAATAGTGCGACAGCCTGGGCCAAGCATATCCGAAGAATCACACTCTCCTAGAATTCACTGTGTAGGCCAGGCTGGCCTCAAACTCTTGAGCGCTGGGACTAATGGTGGGCACCATCATGCCCAGAAACAAAACGAATAGCTGAAGAAGACAACCAATTTCAACCTCCATCACCACATACAGGAGTGCAACTGCACATAAGAAATCACGCATACACACACACACACACACACACACACACACACATGCACACCTCCTGACACAGAAATCATTCAAGTAGCTCCTTTTGACCCTCTGAAGATCCAAGGCCTTTCTTGAGTCGGATCCTGCTGAAGAGACATCCATATTCCTGAGATGGCTAACTTCCCTCTGTTTAATGTTCGCTTACCTATATTTAATGCTGCCATTTACCTTTCAGTCAATTTGAGGAAAGGCATAGGCAAGAGCAGCTAAAGAATTTGTAAGCCTTTTGTGACTGGCGGTGGACGAGCGCGGTGGACGAGCGCGGTGGACGAGCGCGCAGGGCCATGAAGGCGTCCGGCACGCTTCGGGAGTACAAGGTGGTGGGGCGCTGCTTGCCAACCCCAAAATACCACACACCACCACTGTACCGTATGCGAATCTTTGCGCCCAACCATGTGGTGGCCAAGTCCCGCTTCTGGTACTTTGTGTCGCAGCTGAAGAAGATGAAGAAGTCTTCCAGGGAGATTGTGTACTGCGGGCAGGTGTTTGAGAAGTCACCCCTTGCGTGTGAAGAACTTTGGCATCTGGCTGCGCTACGACTCCCGCAGTGGCACACACAACATGTACCGGGAGTACCGGGACCTGACCACCGCTGGTGCAGTCACACAATGCTACCGAGGCATGGGTGCCCGACACCGTGCCCGCGAGCACTCCATCCAGATCATGAAGGTGGAAGAGATCGCAGCTGGCAAGTGCCGCCGGCCAACTGTCAAGCAGTTCCACGACTCCAAGATCAAGTTCCTATTGCCCCATCGTGTGTTGTGGCGCCAACACAAGCCACGTTTCACCACCAAGAGGCCCAACACCTTCTTCTAGACACAGAGACCCACTGAATAAAAACTTCAGACTGTCGAGAAAAAAAAAAAAGAATTTGTAAAATAATAATAATGATGATGAAGATGATAATGATAATAATAATAAAAGTAAAAATTTTTAAAAATTAAAAATCACCATGCATTTCATTTAAAGTCCTAGACAGAATGTGGTCTGTACAGGTTCTCATGATGTCAGGACAGCGCACTCATGTCCAGCAGAGATAAGACTGTTCCCTTGACTTCTCCCATCGTGTGGTATCTACCCGAGCTAGAGGGTATGGCTCTCGTAAAAGTTCCCTAAGATATGTGCTCCAATCTCCAGCTCCGCAGGAAGAAGGAAACAAAAGCCCCTTCCATCCTTGGATTGATAAAGCACATGTAAGTTGCTTTGTGTACTTCCTTGATTTTTGTTTCTATCTCTTGCTTTGTTTGCTTGGGGAACCTATTTGAAGACTCAGTTGTTCCCTTTCAGATTCCTGCTTCCCACCTCCACCCGCCATGGATACCTGGATGATTGGAAATAATGAGGCCTGAAGGAGGCAGGTTAAAATGAGATCATTCGGGTGGTCCCAAATGCAACTTGTCTCTATAATAGAGACAAGGAAATGTAAACATAGATATGTTTGCAAAGACAAAAGGCCAGAGTGGATATAGTCGACCTACAGGTCCAGGTGAGGGACAGGACCCCCAAAGAAATCCAACCTCAGACAAGTTTGTTTTAGACCTGAGAAAGTTAATTTTGTTTGTTTAAACCACCCCATCTGTGACATGCTATTGTAGCAGAACTAATCCAGTGGCCAAAGAGCTGACTGCTTTTTAGAAGGTTTGGATGAACGTCTCACATTCGGTTTAAGAACTAAAGGATCCTGGGCTGGAGAGATGGCTCAGCGGGTAAGAGCACTGACTGCTCTTCCAGAGGTCCTGAGTTCAATTCCCAGCAACCACATGGTGGCTCACAACCATCTGTAATGGGGTCTGATGCACTCTTACAGTGCGTGTCTGAAGACAGCTATAGTGTACTCATATACATAAAATAAATAATTTAAAAAAAAAAAAGGACTAAAGGATCCTAATCTCAAGAAGGCAGCTAACAAATAAAGTGTTCATTTGTCAAAGTTTCAAAGTCTTTGTCCTAAGACATAGGCTGTTCAGTATCAGGGGCCATGTCATAGAAGAGTGTTTCCCCAGCACTTACAATGTTTCAGAACTGTTCTAACACTTTCCTAAACAAACACATTTTATCTTCATGAAGCTTGCTATGCTTCACAAGAGCAGCGATTTTACTGGGAAAAAAAAAAATGTAAGTGGGTTGAAGCTGTCACTAAGTGATAGAGAGCCCTTGGCCAGTGTGCACAGGGCCACATTTAACCCGCAGATTCACAAAATAAGTTAAAAATACATAAAATAAAGCTAAGGAGTTTGGTTGGTTTTAATTTTGAGACAGGGTCTCCTACTTAGCTCAAGTTGTCTTCAAACTCACTGCCTAAGCCTGTTGATTATTGGTATTAAATGTGTGAGCCACTATGCAAGGCAAAATAAATGTAAAAGGAAAAATAGACAGACAGGAAGATTGCTCAGTGTTTGCTATGCATGAGGACCTGAGTTCAAATCCCCAGTCCCATGTAAAAACTAGTCATGGCAGCACATGCCAGAGACAGAAGGTCCCAGGGATTTCCTCACTAGACAGACTAGCCAACTGGTGAGCTCCAGGCTGGGTGAGAGACTAAGAAATTAAAATTTTGAGAGGGGAGAGGGAGAGGAGGGGAGGAAGAGGGAGAGGGAGGAGGAATATTATTAATGCATAGACTGTATGACTTCTCCTCACATGTGTTTGGCTTTGGACAGGGACAAGGGGCGGAAAGCAGACCTGGCGTCCAGGTGTCCCCAACATTCCTCAGTCCCTACTTGGCATACCCTGCTCCGGAATTTTTCAACTCAGGAGCTGGGCTGCCCTTCCCCCAGGAGCTCTCGTCTATATAATCCAGATATTTTGATCTCTCCCCCACGCCCCCGTTCTCCTTCTCTCTTTGGGCCGGTGCGCTCCCTTACCCCCATGACGACTTCCCTGGCCTCGGTCCTTGGGGCCAGTGAACTCACCCAAGGGCAGCTTCCCCGATAAACCTGTCTTTAATATATTCGAATCTGTCTGGAATTGGGCTCATTTAACCAGTAGAGAAACAACCTATCAACAAGGTCATGTTAACAACTCAGAGCGGGGATCCAAACCCCGTGACGTCTTTGCTTATCGCTCCCAATCCAGGCTACTCTTAATTCTTAGACCTTATATTCACTGACCGCTCACACACCCGCCAGACACTTGACAGTTCCGCAAGGTACTAGACTTGCAGCCGAAAGTCTTAAATTCACAATCAAACTCTCCCCCCACCCCCCAGGAAGTTCTCTTCCAGAGTAACTACCATGATAATAGGTACGTGCTGTAGGGATCGCCACAGATAATGGCTTGACAGAAGCTTGCTGAGAGGATTAGCCCCAGGTTTAGCAAGCCCATTGACTGGTCTTTTATCTTAAGTCTGAAGTTCATTTAAAAGATAAAAAGTTCTCCGCAGAGAAGGGCCTCACCCAACCAGGGGCTGGGCTTTAAGTTACAGTACCTCAAGGCGTGGCCCTCCCGCAGCCCTCTACAGACCTCCCGCAGCCCATTGAGAAGCAGCAGCCCTACTCAGGAGGAGAGGCCTCTGAACAAACAGATCCAACCCACCACAGGGAGCTAACTGCAGGGACTCCATTCACCAGACTCTCCTCCCCACATTCACTCCGCAAACTGCAGTCTCCGACCTCCCACCGCGATAGTGTGGCACTCCAATGCCACACGTGGAGGGTCCGATCCCCCCCCAGCTCCCACCACAACGTTTGTAGTAAGACGCCACAAGGCCAGACCAGGCGGGTCAGATGGGCTTGGCTGCCATCTAGTGGTTTCCAAAGCTTATTTTGTTTTACTTTTTTGTTGGTTTGTTTGTGATACCAGGCATGGTGAATTAGAGTCTCCTGCACGTTAAATAGGCAAGTATTTTACCACGAGAGCTGCAGCAGCAGCAACAGTAGATAAGGACTGCATCCAGGACTTCAAGCTTAGTAGCAAGCACTCAGATACACGGACTACATCCTGCGGTATTTGCGTCTTTATGTGTGTGTACAGTGTCTGTGCTTCTGTGTGTGGGCTGCATTGCCTGTGTGTGCATACATATGGAAGCCAGAGCTCCGTGTCAAGTACAGGATGTCTTCTTCTCTCCCTTATTGCCTTATTTTTTGAGTGGACCTCACAGATTGGCCTGGGATTTATCTGGCTCTAGGAGACCTATGGTTTTGAGATTATATAAAGGGTGCTGGGGATCCAATTCAGGTCCTTATGTTTACGTAGCACTTTACCTACTGTACTGGCTAGTTTTGTGTGTCAACTTGACACAGGCTGGAGTTATCACAGAGAAGAGAGCTTCAGTTGGGGAAGTGCCTCCATGAGATCCAGCTGTGGGGCATTTTCTCAATTAGTGATCAAGGGGGGAGGGCCCCTTGTGGGTGGTGCCATCCCTGGGCTGGAAGTCTTGGGTTCTATAAGAGAGCAGGCTGAGCAAGCCAGGAGAAGCAAGCCAGCAAGGAACATCTCTCCATGGCCTCTGCGTCAGCTCCTGCTTCCTGACCTGCTTGAGTTCCAGTTCTGACTTCCTCTGGTGATCAACAGCCATGTGGAAGTAAGCTGAATAAACCCTTTCCTCCCCAACTTGCTTTTTGGTCATGATGTTTGTGCAGGAATAGAAACCATGACTAAGACACCTACCAAGCTATCTGTCTAAGCTCCAAATATTCACATCTTTTGAAGGAACAGATGTCTACTGACTCATGGGGTTGGTCGGACCTGCGAGTTAATGAACAGGGCCTCTATTTCCAATCTGTCCATATCTGATGACTCATGACCATCTCCTCTGTCCACATCACAGTGGACCTACTAAGTGCTTCTCACCCAACCCCCAACTTCTCTGGAATCTATTTCAACCTAGATTTCTTATGAATTTCAAAATGTGTACCTAGTCATGTATGGCTTGTCCTTTGTTTGAACTTGGAAGATCCTCAGATGTGTAAATGGCCATAGGGGTTATTGTTAGCATTTTGTCTAGGCTCTGCCCCACAGTTACCTGGCAACAGCCAGGTGTACCTGACTCACTATAAAAGGGGCTGCTTGCCCCTCTGCTCTTTCTTTCTTGCTGTCTTGCTCTAGCTCTGTCCTCTCATCCTGCTCCCTCTCTCTCCCCAGTCCCCTCCCCCTCTCTCCACATGTTCATGGCCAGCCTCTATTCCTCTACTCTCTCTACCTTTCTCTGTCTCTACTACTCTTTCAACTCAACTCCCCATGCCCTGAATAAACTCTATTCTATACTATACCATTGTGTGACTGGTCCTTGGGGGGAGGGGGAGGGGGAGGGAGGGCGGGGAGGGATGCCTCAGCATGGGCCCACAGAGGCACCCCCTTTCCCCACAGATCACCACCACCAAACATATTTCTTCTCTCTTTATTTTAATAAAACACAACGGTTATGCTGGACTAGAGTGTCCATGACACCCTCACCCATACTGACCATTGCTGTCCCACTGATTTTTATAGAGAAACGATTCTAAAGATGGAGAGATGGTTTAGTGGTTAAGAGGGCTGACTCTGTTAGATGACCCAGGTTTAAGGCCCAGGACCCACATCCTAACTGTAACTCCAGTTCCAGGGAATCTCATGGCCTCTTGTGGCATCCATGGGTACTGTATGCATGTAGGGCACAGGCATACATCCAGGCCAAACATCCATATGCATAAAATAGAAGGAAGGAAGGAACGTAGGAAGGAAGGGAGGGAGGGAGGGAGGGAGGGAGGGAAGGAGGAAAGGAAGAAAGGGAGGAAGGAAGGGAGGGAGGGAGGGAGGGAGGGAGGGAGGAAGGAAGGAAGGAAGGACAACATGATTCTTTTGCAAACTTAGGTCACAGTAACTTGTTGCTTGTTTCTGAGCTGTGATATTGCTGGTCTGGACAGCTGGTAAGGAATCAAATAGCCAGTAACAGTCTTAACTCTGCAGCCATCCACTGTTCTAGTCAACCCAAACCTGGGATTCTAGCTGAGACCACCTGGGCCCTGTGGATGGTTTTATCCTTTTTCAAAAAGTTTATTATTATTTGCGTTGTGGGTTGGTTTTGGTGTTTGTTTGTTTGTAGACAGAGTCTCACTATGTAGCCTGGGCTGGTCTGGAACTCACTACATAGACCAGGCTGGCCTCAAACTCAGAGATCCATCTTCTTGCCTCTGCCTACCAAATCCTGGCACTAAAGTTGTGTACCACTCCCCCTGGCCTGTTGTTAGTTCTATTTCTTTCCCTCCCAGTGCCCTAAACAATTTCTTGGCAAAAAGAAAAAGAAGCAGGAAGGAGGGAGGGAAAGAGGGAGAGAGAGAGAGAGTGAGAGAGAGAAGAAAGAGAAAAAAATTTTGCTTAATTCTTTGTAACATTGAAAAGAAGTGTTTTGCCGGGAGGTAGCGGCACACACCTTTAATCCCAGCACTTGGGAGGCAGAGGCAGGCGGATCTCTGAGTTCGAAGCCAGCCTGGTCTACAGAGTGAGTTCCAGGACAGCCAGGGCTAC
>JADRCD010235340.1:55142-75593 GCA_019843815.1 Montemys delectorum
TTCTTCTTCTTCTTCTTCTTCTTCTTCTTCTTCTTCTTCTTCTTCTTCTTCTTCTTTTTCTTCTTTCTCTTTTTCTCTGTAGCTGGGTCCTGGAACTCACCGCCCAGCTGTCTGCTTCATTTTAAATCAAGCATAGTGGGGGCACATCTATAACTTGGGAACTAGAGGGAGACAATCCCTGTAAACTGAAGACCATCTTGTTGGACATAGGGCCAACCAAGGATGTAGAGTGAGACTCAGTCTTAAAAAACAGAAATTAAATTAATTAATTGATTAACTAGTTGGTAAAAAAAATAATAAAATAATTGCATTGCATACTCTCTTAAGAGCAACAGATGCTTGGGCACAGTACAGTTCCTCATTATCAAGAGACATTTTAATCCTTAGCACCCAGTCTTGCCTAGAGTTTGTTTGCTCGTTTGTTTCTGAAACAGACTCTCAAGTAACCCAGGATGCACTGCCCATGTGCTGGGAGTGTGGGTCGCTACCATGCTCAGTGGAATGTTTTTTTCTTTCTTTCTTTTTTTTTTTAAAGATTTATTTATTATATGTAAGTACACTGTAGCTACCTTCAGACACACCAGAAGAGGGCGTCAGATCTCATTAGGGGTGGCTGTGAGCCACCATGTGGTTGCGAGCCACCATGTGGTTGCTGGGATTTGAACTCATGACCTTCCAAAAAGCAGTCGGTGCTCTTCCCCACTGAGCCATCTCACCAGCCCCAGAATCCATGTTTTAACAAAAGCCCTGCCTTCAGTTTTCATGGACCGATGTAATACTGAAGTTGATTGGTGAACAAGAATACAGTGTAGCCCCAATTTCTTATACAGATGGCGGACAAATACCCGTTGCCACGACGCTGGCAGATGGAAGGACATCTGAGGAGACTAGAACCTGAGGCAAAGATGCATGTCATAGGCAGGGGTATAATAGATGAACTACATGCAACCAGTGGCCTGGAGCACAGCTTCCACGTGTTACATGCATGCCTAGACCAAACTAGGCCCTTGCCGGGCGGTGGGACTGGGGCTTTGTCCCTAATAAAGTAAGTTCCATTTGAGCTGGTGAAATAGGGCGGCAATATCAATTTTCACAAAGTAACAATTTTTTTTCCTATTATATTTGGGCAAGATGCACAGCTAGTCATAACAAAAAGGGACTCTGTACAGTCTAGAGAGCTTTCTCCAGTCTCAGCCAGGGAAAGGGAAAAAAATATAAGCAAACTTGGAAGCAACTTTCTGTAGCCAAGGACAGGATGTCTTAAGAGAGAGGTCACGGGGCCCAGAAGGAGACACAGGGAAAATCAGGGTCTTAGTAGCTTTCAGTTCTGTCACAGATGGGTGTTGCCTGTTTTGGTGCCAAAAGTAGAGGGAACAAAGTATCTGGATTCTCGTAAAAAAAAAAAAAAAAAAAAAAAAAAAAAATGCGCCAGGTGGGAGAGAGGGAGATAATTCAGAAGTTAAGAACACTCACCGAGTTCTGGTCCCAGTAACCTTGTCAGGGGACTACTACCTGGAACGCTGGTTCCCGAGGTGGGTGGAGGTGGGGGACCGTGTCCAAGAACCTCTTCTATGCCTTTAAGGGCACCTGTATTCACAGGTTTACGTGCCATACACCCCTGGGCCCACACACATCTGCATAATTAAAAATAAAATAAACTTTTAAAGAAATGCGCTGATTGAAATCGGCTCCCTCGGAACCTTTGCAGATTTGAAGGCTGAGATCTGCGCTCACAATCTGCTCTCACAGGGATGCTTGGCGTACCCACCCTTGCGCTCAGCACAGCTGCCTGGGACAGTCGCGTGGCCTCCGGTGCTCTTCTGTCTGCTCTTCAAGGACTTTCTAAGCCGGCTTCCGGTTTGGGGGGGGGGGGGGGGGGGGGGGAGCGGTTAGTCTTCCACTCGCTCCTTTCCCCTTCACCCCGATTTTACTTTTCAAATCCATCGAGAGGTGCTTGAAGTCTGTGGATGATAAAATTTAATTTGTTATCCATTCCTACCTATTGCTTTAAAAATGTTAAGTGAGAAGTGATTATTTAAATAAGACACATACTTGAAAGGCCCAAACTGTGGACTGTGTCAGTGTGTTCTGTTAAATCTTAATTTTAGCTGTCCTAACTTCAATTTTTTTGTTTTGTTTTGTTTTGGCCTTCAATTAGTCATTTATTTCTGATTCATTTTTAAAAAATCTTATGTATTTAGTGTGTATATACACTTGTTTGTGTGAGAGAGGGCATCTTACCATGTAGTCCTGATTGGCCTGGAACTTACCACTATGAATACTCGTTATAACCAAAGTCCTTAAAGAAAACTCATAGTAATGGAAGTAGGAATCCTCAGGTTCAGTCCCCGACCAAGGGCAACTGCACACACACACACACACACACACACACACACACACACTTGCTAGAGGAAAAAGTAAACAAGCATCACATGTAAAGTCCAAATCCTGCTCAAAGCAGCTAAAGAGGAGATGACTGGGCTCCACTCAGATGCTGTAAAGAGTCGATCAATCTGCCCACAGCCGTGACCCAGAGCTCGTGGAGACGGTATCTCAGGGGAGCATGAGGGAGGGCTAGAATCCAGCATTGAGAGACCTGTTCAGTAGCCTTTGCCCGGGACTGGATCAGCATGCATGGGCAGCTATCAAGCAAGGACCAGCTTCAGTAAGATGATTGAGCTCAGCCAGCTGGAATTCCACACAAAAGGAATCAGGCCAGGGTGGCTATGACTCAAGATGTGGACACTAAGGACAGGATCTCATGAGCCTCTCCTGAGTGACACTTGTTCTCACTTCATTCTTTATATTGAGATTGAAGCACGGATCTGTCTATCATCTGTCTGTTTGCCTATTTATCTACCTATCTATCATCTATTACCCATCATTTCTTTATCTGTTTGCCTATCATGTATTTATTGTTGATCGATCTATTGATCTATCTATCCATCCATCATCTGTCTAGAATCTGTTTGCCTATCATCTATTATTGATATCTATCTATCTATAAATCTATCTTTGGTTTGATTTCTCATCAAACTTACTTTGTTTTCCTAAGACAAGGTCTCTGTGTATAGATCAGACTAGGCTCATACTCACTATGCAACTGAGGATTATTTGGAATCCCTAATTCTCTTGCTTTTATCTTTCTCTGTTCCTGGTTTAAATCTTTTTTTCTTCTTGCTATGTAGCCTTGAAGAAGAGATGGCGTGGTGCTTTGAATAGATATGGCCCACATAGGCTCAGATATTTGAATGCTTGGTCATTAAGGAGTGGTGCTACTTGACGGGAATTAGGAAGCGCAGCTCTGTTAGGGGAGCATGCCGCTGGGAGGTGGGCTTTGGAGTTTTAAATGCTCAAGCCAGGCCCAGGGGCTGCTCCCTTCCTGCTACTTGCTGACCCAGATACAAAACTCTTAGCAACATCTCCAGCACCAAGCGTGCCTACCTACCACCATGCTTCCTGCCACGACTAAACCCCTGCACTGTTAGCCAGCTCCAGTGAAATGTTTTCCTCTACAAAAGGCTGTTATGGTCATGGTGCGTCTTCACAGCAACAGAAAACCGTAAGACAGCTGGCCTGGATTAATTATGTCTGCCAGACTGGTCTGGAAGTTTCTGTGGTCCTCCAGCCTCTGGCTCCTGGGATCACAGGCATGTGCCACCACACCTGTCTTCTTGTCCCTACCTTTATGGTACTGGAGAGGCCAAAGAGCATCACAATTCAAGGCTTGCTGGTTAGATTCTGGGTGTAAAAGCCTAAAGAACACCCGAGAATGGCAGGGCACCATGATCCGAATTCTGAAGTACTAACCTGGGACTCAGGACAGAGCTTGATTGGTAGAATGCTTGCCTTCCATTCATGAGGCCCGGGGTTCAAACCCCAGCACTGCAAAAACCCTCATATTTGCTGGCTATGGTGGTGCACACCTTTAAGCCCAATCCCCTGGTGGGGCAGAGATAGGAGGTGGACTGTTGTTATAAGTTTGAGGCAAGCCTGGAATCCACAGTGACTGTTAGACACAGCCAGAGCTGCAAAGTCAAATACTGTCTGACAAAACTCATAAATCCACCTACCGCACCTGTCCTGGATACGACTGCCCCAACAGGTGCAAAGTGTCCAGGAGGGACTTGCTGCTACTAATTAGGTCAAGCTCATCCCAAGTTTAGTTACATGATGCTGGTAGTGGAGGAGGCTAGGGCAGCTGTCCTGGGAGCATATCATGAAATGCTTACAGAGGCTCCTAGAACTATCTCTAATGGAGGTGCAGTGCATCTGGACTTGTTCTTTCCTTTTCTCCACTGGAAGTTTGGGTGAGTCTTTACTTCTGATATCTTGAGCACGTAAAGACCATGGCAGACAGTGTGGAAGATAATGTCTTCAATTGCTCTTGGTTACTGTAAGAAAATATCCAAGGCCCTAATACTTTACAAAGAATGGGCACTTCAAAAGTGGAATAGTGTTAGGAGCCGATTGGAGCCTATGGCTAGAGAGGTCAAAGATCTTGGACATTGGAGGTAAACTGCCCCTGCTTCTGTTTGGAGTTATCTGGATGGTGAGTGCCTTTACCAGCTTCTGGAAACTTCATAAAGAAGTCACATATCATTGTAAACTCATGTGACAACAAGGGCCAGAGAGGGCTGTGGTTGAGATTAGCAAGGTCATGGTAAATCTGAGTTTTCTAAACACTTAGAACACATACTAAAGGCTTACAATATTAAAGATACAGCTCAGTGTTTAAGAACATTTGTTGTTCTTCCAGGGGGGACCCAAGTTTGATTCCCAGCATCCACATGGTGTCTCATAACCATTCATAACTCTAGTTTCAGGAGATCTGACCCTCTTCTGGCCTCCTAGGCACCTGGCATACATATATACATATACATATACATATACATATACATATACATATACGCAGGCAAAATACCCATACAAGTATAAATAAATCTTTAAAAAATAAGTTATAATATATAAAAAACACAAAACACATCCCATATAGAAATTATGAATTTGTGTAGACTGGTGATGTATATGTGTGTAAGTGTATGTGTGAGTATGTGTATATGAGTATGTATGTGTGAGTATATGTGTGTGAATGTGTATATATAAGTGTGTATGTGTGTGAGTGTTGTATGTGTGAGTGTGTGTATGTGTGTGTTTGCAATTGTTGTATGTTGTGAGTATGTGTGTGTGAGTGTGTGTAAGTATGTGTGTGTGTGAGTATGTGTGTGTATTGTGAGTATGTGTGTGTATGTGTGAGTGGTGTGTGTGTGAGTATGTGTATGTGTGTGTGTGAATGTTTATGTGTATGTATGTGAGTGTGTTCACTCCCCCATGGAAAAGAATAAGAATGAATGTGAAAGCTCAAGAACCTGTAGTGCAATGAATTATCAAATCTTTTCTTTTGTATAATTTCTTTTAAAAAGCAATGGGTCATGATTTTGTTTTTCAAAATTGGAACTTAGATTATATAACTGGAACACACATTTATTATTCACATTGTTAAATACTCATTGTAGCAAAATTAAATACATTGTTCCCTTAACCGAAGCCCCTAAAGTTGTTTAGAAAAATAGACGTAAGCAGTTTCAAAATTACTATGTCAATAAACTCAAAGTAAAGGACTCTTGAACAAAACGAACTATTCCAATTGTACAGACATTTGTTGAGATATATAGTTATAAGCGAGGTGATGGTGGTGCATACCTTTAATCCCAGAACTCAGGAGGCAAAGGCAGGCAGATCTCTGTAAGTTCAAAGACAACCTAGTCTACAGAAATATAGACTTTTGACCTAGTTAATTTAAAGTAATTTTTAAAAACCATGTGTATGCGTGCTTTGCCAGGGTTGTATGCCTGTGTACTACTTGATTGCCTGGTGCCCACAGAGGCCAGAAGAGGGTATCAGATCCCCAGGAACCGGAATTGCAGAAGGTTGGAAGTCACCATGTGGGTATTGGGAAGCAAATCAGAGAGCCCTTGGAAAAGCAGCAAGCCCTCTTTACCCCTTAGCTGCCTCTCTAGTCCCTGGTTAATTTAATCTTATAATGTGCTTATCTTTCTCTGTGTTTTAAGGATACCATGTGTCTTAGTTAGGGTTTCATTGCTATAAAGAGACACCATGACCAAGGCAGGCAACTTTTATAAAGGACAACATTTAATCGGGGCTGGCTTACAGGTTCAGAGGATCGGTCCATTATCATCAAGGTGGGTGCATGGCAGCACCCAGGCAGATGTGGGGCTGGAGGAGCCAAAAGTCCTACATCTTGATCCAAAGACAGACAGGAGAAGATTGGTTGGACCCCATGTGGTTAGGAGGAGGGTCTCAAACCCCAACTCCTATAGTGACACATTTCCTCCAACAAGGCCACATCCACTCCAATGGGGCCACACCCCCTAATAGTGCCTCTCCTTGGGCCAAGCATATTTAAGCCACCACAGCATGTGAGGCATTCCTGGATGGCGCCCCTCCTTCCTCTCCTCCCACATTAGCCTCATGGGTTAGAGGAGGCCCTGTCTCAGAGCAGAAGCAAAGTGATACACTGGAAACAACTTATCTGCAGAAAAATAGCAAGGAAGAAACAATTTGATAGTATCTAAGAATGGCAGGGAGTTAAAAAGTCATGAAACAAAGAAGGCTGGATGAATTTCAACTGGATGAATTGTTCATTTTCAACCCCAAAGCAAAACCTCACAGTGACTGGAATGAAAACTTTCATATAGCTCTTCAAGAGCAGACTCATATATATATATGGGGTCTAATGCAATAAAAGTTAAAAAGAAAAGAAAAGAAAAGAAAAGAAAAGAAAAGAAAAGAAAAGAAAAGGGGTCAGTGGACTCAGAAAGGTTATTTGAAGTTGCTAAGTTTGATGAACAAAAAGAAAAAAAAATATGAAGTAAGGTGAAGGAGACCCTGGGAATTGTGAGTGTGGGACACAGCTGGGTGAACCCAATAACAATTCTTAAAAGTCAAAGACAAGATGAGAATTTAGGGAGTAACAAAAGGTTGAATTTTTCTATGTAGCTGTAGCTGTCCAACAGCTTTGGATGAACTGGGTACCTGAAAGGGAGGCTGGAGATGAAAAAGGATGTGGGGCACCAAAGGAAGGGTGAGGTCAAGACAAAACTTTCTGATCAAGGCTTAAAGTTTAATATTTAGCACTGTATTTATGTAGGGAGAGCCCACAGGCCTCATCCCTTGTTTCAGCTGGATTGTGTTGCAAAGCAAAGCCAGCTCAGCAGGCAGTCCGCTCCTGTAGGAAATTGCAGGTGCAGCAAGGTGGAAGACTCCACCTAGGTGAGCAGAAAACCAACTGTGGCAAACACTTAAGGTCTATTTAACCTGCTCAAGGCTGGGAAAATGGCACAATTCCTCCTGTTTTGTTTTTTAAAGATGAGCTGGATGTGAGCACAAGATTTACTTGTTTTCCATAATCCTGTCTAAGAAATAGAGTGGCTAGGCAACCATGCCTGCCTTAGGTGAGTGTCTATATTGTTCCTTCTTACCTGTCATGGAGGACAAACATAGCTTTTTGATGTATGTCTCTGTCTTAGGTCCATAGGAGCTGAAGAACACTTTTACCCATCCCTGACTACGGGCCTTCAAAAGCATACTCTTTCCCATTTAGACCAAAGCCAGGAAGGACAGATGAATGAATATGCACTCAATGCATTTCTTCATAGCAATGAATAACTGCCATGGTGAATAGCTGAGCTTGCTGAAAGTGATCCTGTGTGAAGGCAACCAATCTGTTTAAGATACTAAGTCCAAAAGTTAAAAGCAACAAGATTATAGTTAGAAATTAAAGTTGTCTGCAGGGATGTCCCATGTATTCAATTCAGCTGCCTGGCCACCAGGTGTATGGAAGTGGGGGTGGCCTTGAGAATTGATAGAAAGCACTTGCTCTCCAGGAAGAGTGGAAACTACACTCCAGGTTATCTTATCTGGCTGATAGGGATTCTGAGACGTCTTCATCACTGGTATCATAATCATTAGAAGGCTCAGGATCTGTGTCCACTTGATGAACCAATCTTTCAGGCAGCCACTGGGCTCCGTTTTCTTTTTGTGAAAAAACACAGACAGAACCTCACCCCCATATTAAATACCTGATCGTGATCATGCCACATGACAGTAAGTGGAGCCTTCCATTTCACCTAGGCATAAGTATGCCTGGTTGTAGGGTGCGACAGACACTCAGCAGAGTTCCTTAGCATCCAAATTTTAAAATTTTAAAAATAAAAAGCATGATTCAAATAATATGGTGTATGGGGATATAATTCTCCCTTTTTTTGTTTTTAATGAAGATATTGTTTTAAAGTTCTACAATACCATGTCTTTGAAAATTATAAAGAATCCTGGTAATATGAGTAATATTAAATTGTCTACAAAACATCTCAAATGCTTGACTGTACTAGCCAGTTCCCTTATCTATTTTAATCTGATTTGGAACATCAAGCATAGAGAAACAATGCAGGCAATGACTAATTACATTTTTAGTTGCTTCTCCTGTTAAAGCAGTTGCAACTAAAAAGCCTGAAAAGGTGTCAATAGTCATATGTGCATATTTTAATTTTCTAAAATCAGAAATATGAATGACATCCATTTGCCATAATTAATTAGGTATAAGTCTCCAACGATTAAAACCATTATGTGGTACAGGTAAAAACTGAGGATATTGAGGACAAGTCTTTACAATTTGATGTGCACATTCTCTAGAAATATCAAATAGTTGTCTCAAGCTATTGCTATTTTGATGATATAAAGAATGAGATTGTATGACCAATTGTTGCTGTGTAAGGCCTATAATCTTCCTGGTATACAAATCTGCTGTGGCATTGCCCTAAGGGTTCTGTCCAGGCAATCCAGCCCTTAAATGTCCAAAGACAGTCCTTTAAAGGAACAATACTTTCTCTTAACTTGAGTTGTATTTGCAGGAATAATTGCAAAATTTGAGAATTAGCAGTATCTAAAAAAGGAACAATTTCAAGCAATTATAAGCCATGAGCTCTAAATTGGCTATCAGTATACAAACTGAAAGCTTGATTTTTTTCAACATTTCAAAAAACAGTGGCTACAGCATATAATTCAATTATTTGTGCTAAAGTGGAAAGAAACTCAAGTGAATAAACATGTGATCCAATGACATATGCTGTTTTACATTGGATGAGCTGTTTATAAACACAGTAGATGCATTCTTTATGGGATGCATGCATAAACTTACAGGAAGTACAAAAGCAAGCATAGTGGCAAATTGTAATAACTTGTCTTTTGGATAATGATTATGAATTTTGCCTAAAAGGTTTGCCATGCAATAGGCTAAATATCAGTATTCTGTAATAATCAATTTAATTGCTGTTTGAAATAAGGAATAAATATTTCATCAGGTTCTTAAGACATTCTTTCCAAAATACTTTCATGATTCCATCCTACAATTCTGCATTAACACAGCATAAGCTTCATAATAGGGTGCTCAAACTTTGCTTGGAGATGAAAAAAGATGAATCCACATTAATGTTCCCTTTTGCCAAAGAACTGCTGTAGACACATGAGTAGTAATAACACAAACAGCTAACAATTGATCTATAGTCTATATAATGTATCTATTGTTGGCTGATGCTTCCTCTACTTTCTGCAAAGCTATTTGTCCCTCACCAGTTACTTTGCATCCCCCTTGAGAACATCAACCAGAGGCTTAAGTCCTCCTGTGGTGAGCTGAAGGTGAGCTCTTAGCCAATTAACATCTCCTAGAAGCTTTTGAAAATAATTTGAAGTAAATTATCTTTTTTTGTCTTGAATTTTCTGTGCCACAATTTTTTTAGAATATAAATGAGGCCCCAAATATTGAAAAAGATATTGCCTTTGAATCTTTTCTGGAGCAACAACTACTCCAAAATTTTAAAGCCCATTGTATAAGAGCAAAACCTTGTAGTAAAACTCCTTCAGAGAGATCAGCCAGTAAAAAACCCTCCATATAATGGATAATAGACACTGAAAGATTCAAAGTCCTAACTCTTGTATTGAAGTAGAGACAAAGCCTTTTTTACATAATGTAAGGCTATTAGCCATTCCTTGAGGCAACACTTTCCAATGATATTGCTTCACGGGCTCTTCAAAATTACAAGCTCACTAAAAGCAAACCCTTTACAATCATCAGGATGCAAAAGGAACAGCATAAAAACAATCTTCCAAATCCATAATAATTCTATATGCATTTCCTGGAATGGCAGCTAGAGTAGGCAAGCCAGGTTGCAATGTCTCTACAAGTTCCATAGCCTCATTAACCTTTCATAAATCTTAAGTTTGAACTTTGTTTTGGATTAATGGAATAAATAATTCCTTAGAGGTGAGTGAATACATCAACTCCAGTGTTGATTAATCATCTAAAACTTTTTTCTTCACTTAGTAATTTAAGGTTAGGTCTCTTATTAGTAGTAGATTGAACCCAGTACACATCAGAGGAACCAAAGCCACCTTGTCCTCTCTCACTTTTTTTTTTTTTTTTTTTGCTTTTTCTACACAGGGTTTCTCTGTATAGCCCTGGCTGTCCTGGAACTCACTCTGTAGACCAGGCTGCCCTCGAACTCAGAAATCCGCCTGCCTCTGCCTCCCAAGTGCTGGGTTTAAAGGTGTCCCCTGCAAGTAGCTGCCATAGCCAGAACCTGATTGTATGAGGGTCCAATTTCTGTCTCCAAAAATTCTACCAGTTGCTTTTAGCAGTTCATCAGAACCCTGTTAGATAAACTCCCACTGAGATCTTTCCAATCTTGGGGGGTTAAATTTGCTTCTACCACTGTATCCAATAAAGCTTGTGTAAAAGGGAAAGGAGGCCTGCACTGTGCTACTCCTGTTTTCAACTCCCTCATCTCTACTTGCTTGATTTTTTTTTCTTAATTGCAAATATGGGTGAGTTAGAATCCTGAGCCTGTGATCAAACTGCAAACTGTATCCAATGGAACGCACTGGCAGTTTAACTATAATTTTTAAGTTTCCTGTGCAAAATTGGAGCATAACTATAACTTAGGAAAGCAAAACCCAATTTTAAACAATCCATTCTCTTTAAAATCAATACCAAAAGCTTTACTTTCATGTTACAAAATTTGGCTGCCAGTTCTTATATATGAACGCATGACAGTGCAACTTTTAACACCTCATTAGAGAGACATTGTTTTAAACTCTATCCTTTATAAGTCTAGTTTCTAGGATAAGAATTACATAAAATATTATCCTAATTTAGAAGTATCTTTACAGACCTGTTTTCCTGGGTTGGTTTGTGCCATGTGTTGTTGTTTAGAATGATTCCAACCATGAGTTATCAGTTTTAAGCTAACTCTGTTACCAATGTTACAAATTTATAATCATACCCAATAACTCATAAGCCAATACTCTATAGCCAAGACATGCAGAACATATCTATACCTTTAAAACCAGTCAGAAACAAAAATGAAATGCTACACAATCTTATATATTTGGACCAAACAAATTGTTCTTGCTTTTTCTAGCTGTAATTTCAAGAGAAAAAGCAGCTTTTCACTTGCTAAACCCAATAAATACAATTACAGAGATTTTTCTAGGAAAAAACAGCGATCAACTTATTTACCATAGAACTTGAGAAGCTGTTAGCCCCATTAAAAACAGCTTTTCTCCAGCTGTGCTTGACTCCCAGCTACAGAACAGGGTAACATATCAATTTTTGCTGTGTAAATTGAGACTGCCTTTCTTTTCTTTTCTTTCTTTCTTTCTTTTTTGTTTTTGTTTTTGTTTTGTTTTGTTTTTTGTTTTTTGAAACAGGGTTTCTCTGTATAGCCCTGGCTGTCCTGGAACTCACACTATAGACCCGGCTGGCCTCGAACTCAGAAATTCACCTGCCTCTGCCTCCCAAGTGCTGGGATTAAAGGCGTGCGCCACCACTGTCCGACGAGACTGCCTTTTAAACAAGTTAAACTAAATCAAGGGATGGATAGCCAGCAGATAAAGTTTTAACCATTTTTTCTTTTGAACATAAAACAGAACAACAATCATTGAAACAACAAAACAAAAACAGATACACATGGACAGATTGGTGCGGAAGAGAACTAAGGCTATCTATCTCTAGTAGGAGCCAGAGAGGAAGCAGGACGTCTCCCGATTTCCTCCTGTCCCTAGGAGAGCTCTGAAATCCATTTTCCTTCTTTTTCGCTAATGCGTTTTGGACAGGGGACAACTGCTTTTTGAAATCTATTCTCTCTCTCTCTCTATTTCTCTCTCTTTCTCATGTCATTTGTATATTTACCATTCCCACTTCTGGGAGCCATGCACAGCATAAATCTACTTGAGCTAAGAATTTTTCTAACATCTGTTTGTTTTTGTCTGATTTTTAAACCCTGCTCCTCTCACCTGATGCAGCTCTGGGCTGTGGACAAATGCCTATATAGAATTTCCCCATCCCAATTGCGCGCCATCACCCCCAGGTGAATTTGGCATCAGGACAGCACTTTGTTCAGCCTACCCTGTATCCTTTCTTAATGCACCTCCTGCAACAACAGCCTCTACTGGTCCAGCAGCTTTGGATGAACTGGGGACTTAAAAGGCAGGCTAGAAATGAAAAAGGACGTGGGGTGGGGGAAAGGGGAGGTGGGGATCGAGAGAAGGATGAAGCCAAGACAAAAGTTTCTGATCAAGGCTCAAAGTTTAATTTTCAGCACTGTGTTTATATGGGGAAAGCCCAGAGACCCCATCCTTTGTTTCAGCTGGATTATGTTGCAAAGCCAGCTCAGCAGGCAGTCTATTCTTGTAGGAAATTGCAGGTGCAGCAAGGTGGAAGACTCCTCCTAGGTGAGCAGAAGACCAACTGTGGCAAACACTTGAGGTCTATTTAGCCTGCTCAAGGCTGGGGGAAGGGCACAGTAGCATCGAGGTAAAGATTTCAGTAAGGGGTTGAACACCTAGGTAAAGATTTCATTATGTTCACTCTCTTTGATACTCTTTCATTTTTGTGAATTTTTATATTTGAAAGGTTTCTGTAATTATTATTTTGGCAATCATGTTTTCTTATCTCAGATAACCAGTTTGCATCTTTGAAAAAAGATATTTCTACACCTGGAATTTTACTGAACTGATATTTCTAAAAGGAGACATGAGATGGAATATCCAAATCTATAATTTTCCTATGGAAGACTTTCATCAAGAAAAAGTAAAAGAGGCAGAAACTAAAACAAACATAGAAAGCAAGGAATCCATAAAATGCTATAGCAAAATTTACAATTTGTATTTTTCAAGTATTTTATTAGACGAACACTAAACTACAATGTAGAGGACATATTTATAATGTCTACTGTCAAAACAGAATTTCCAGTACAAAACTGGTTTGTACACACTAATAAAAATAAAATTAATTATATATATATACTTGGCATGTATATATATACACACACATATGTGTGTATCTCTGTGTGTGTGCATGTGCGTGTGTGTCTGTATGTCTGTGTATGTCTGTGTGCATGTGTGTGTCTGTGTGTGTGTCTATGTGTGTGTGTGTGTCTCTGTGTGTGTGTCTGTGTGTCTATGTGCATGTGTGTGTCTGTGTGTGTGCGTGTGCGTGTGTGTGTGTGTGTGTGTGTGTGTATGTGTGTATTTGAGACAGGATCTTCATGTAGTCCTGGCTAGCCTGGAGCTGGCTGCATTTTCTCAGTTTATTAGGGTAAGGAGTAATATCTAATGAGGCGGACTGTTAAATTAGAGCCAGACACGTGGGCTGTGTCAAGTGTTGGCATCAATATCAAAGAAAGCCATAGAGAAGTCTACAAAGAAAGTGACAGATTCAATTTTCATTAAAAAAAACCAAAAAACAGAAAACCCCCAAAAAACCCCAAACCCTTCTACTTCACGTGTATTTGACTTCAGACAGGAAGGAACATGGAAAGAGCAGAGTAATGATAGAGAACACTAACTAGAGAATAACAAATATTAGGAAAGAATGTTAATATAAAATATCAAATATGGAAATTACATTTTCCAAGTATACTTTCAACTGTTGGGGTTCAGGAATCACCACTCAGACCAAATAAACACTGATCTCAGTTAAGCAAGAATAGTTTATTGGATGCACATGTTAATAGTGGTTGTCTAGGACCACACGAAAGACTGTGGTAGCCTAACTGCAGTAGTCTGCTCTCAGAGTAGACTTTTTATACGAAAAAACCGGGTTCAAAAGTTTAAAGGGCAAGGAGGGGAGCAGTTAGCTTAGTAGGCAAAGTATTATCAGCTAACCTTTAAGCTGATTGGTCCTGAGTAAAGTAAGGGGTGCGGGGTAGAAGATGGGTGGTGAACAGGAAAGTTTAAGAACACTGAGATAACACAGCCTGAGTATTATAATCATAACTTTTTGACTTATTAGTAGCATTTGTCAGTGCCATAAAAACCATAGTGAGCTCATAGTTAGGTGCAGGAAGGGCTGCCTGGTGGTCAGCTCTGACTCAAGATATTTTAGACATAACCGTTCATATTAACTTTTGATGTGATGGGCCTTATGTAAAGCTTTGTGAAATTTCTTAACATTAGCAAACCTCATGCAAAACATTCAGAACATACAGACCACAACAAGGTGTGTGGTCAGCATGTCCGTGAGCCAAGTCACTTCTCTGTGTCAGTAACTTGCAGGCATGTTACAGCAATATGAAGTAGCTGGCAGGCATGGAACAAAATGACTACAGCTATTCTGGGGAGGATCAGACCATATCATTAACTGTATTTCCTTTTACTACCATCACAAGTAGTTTTTCTAATTTACATTCTAGGTATGAGAAATTTTTAAAAATATTTATTTATTTTATGTATATGAATACACTATTGCTCTCTTCAGACACACCAGAAGGGGACATCTGATCCCATTACAGATGGTTGTGAGCCACCATGTGGTTGCTGGGAATTGAACTCAGGACCTCTGGAAGAGCAGTCAGTGCTCTTAACCAAGGAGCCGTCTCTCCAGCCCAGATATGAAGAATGTTATACCATTCAATTTCTGTTCTTCTGTCTTGCACCACAAAAAAGTATTTCTCTCTCTCTCTCTCTTTTTTTCTATCCCCTGGGATCAATTGCTTCTTTCTCCCAAGAAATGTATTGTAAACAATAGGATTCTTAACCTCTAGAGACCTCAGAATTGTGAAAATCCTCTCTTGCTGAACCTCAGCTATTAACTATCATTGCTTTGCAAAGACTATAAATGGAATCATAAAAAGTTAAAAACTAGGCATGTTGCTCACCATATTATATTTCTGGATTGGAGAATGGCAGGGTCTTCTCAATCTCACCCTAAGAGCTGATGTCACTGTGATGGCTTTTCTTGGTGGTCAACTTGACTACACCTGGAATTAACTAGAACCCCAAAATAGAGGCCATACCTCTGAGGGATTTTTGCTTAATTTTAGATGGAAAGACCCACTTCTAATACAGGCCTTTTAAGGTAGGAAGACCCACTTCTAATCTGGCCTGCATCTTCTGCTGGGAGCCTATACAAACATAAAAGAAGGAAGCTTTTATCCTTTGCCTGCTTGTTCCTGCCTAGCTAGCAAGTCCATTTTTCACTGGCATTAGAACCTGCTTCTTCAAATTCTGACATACACTGAAGACAGCTGAGATATCCAGCCTCATAGACTGATCAATCGCTAGATTTTGGGATCTTCTGTATGTAGGTAGCCATTGTTGGATTAGCTGGACCACAGCCTGTAAGTCAGTCGTGTGTGTGTGTGTGTGTGTGTGTGTGTGTGTGTGTGTGTGTTTAGACAGACAGATAGATAGATAGATAGATAGATAGATAGATAGATAGATAGATAGACAGACAGATGGATATATTGTATAGGTTATATATAATATCTGCTATATAAAAAGGTAAAGAGGCTTCTCAGACAAAAGATCAGGACTTTGAAATTTGAATATTCAGAACTGTTTGATGACCCAGGTCAACAGAAACCAGCCTATGTGCAATTTCTTTCTTTGTGAAAGAAAACCATAAACATGTTACTTATTCTTAATAGCTTGCCCTTATGGAGTTTCAGGTATGGAACCTGACAGTAAGCAGTGGCTACTGATATCATTGTGGATAAATGGGAATGCACATCCTTACTTGTAGGCCAGTTTTCCAACAGTAAAAGCTTGGGATATGTGTGTATTAGTAAAAGGAATGTTCTACGAATGTATTAAAATGATTGTATTGATTGAATCGTGAAAAGGTTCATAATAAATTAAGTAGTTCCAGTGTCTTTTCTCAACTGTATGCCAGGCCTCTCATTAAGGGTTCACAGACGCTATAACTAATGTTGTCACAACATTCTTTCTATCCGATCAAACACTGTTTAGGCAGTGGTGACTTGGTGAGGCATACTGAACCTAAGTGCTCAGAGTTAGGGGTCTTCTTCGTTACAGCAAGCATTTCTCTCCCTTTTGTTTGCATCTGTCTCGGGGTGCAAGAGAAGTACGCAGGTGATCAGCCCCAGGGAGCGGCAGCCAGTGAGAATAAAGATTTCCAGTGTGAAGACACCAGTTTTCACCTCCTTAGCTCTTCTACTGATTTATTATTGACTCACTCTAGAAAGCTGGGCACACGGTGGCTGCCTGGAGAAAGGAATGGACCAAGGAAGGTGTGCATGAAGGAGCACACACACGTGTGTGTTGTTTGTAGTGGTAGTTTTACATGCATATACAGCTTTCCAAACTCCTATAACTTTACACCTTAAACAGCTACTGTTTCTTGTTAATAAATTATTGCTCTATAAACTGATGAGATAAAACGTATTCTAGAGTTTGGCTTACCCATACTTCCAGGTGGGAACTAAACTCAGATACCTTTCGCAGGACTAAACAAAATGAAACCAAAACAATAAAATGTGTGGCCGGGCAATGGTGGTGCATGCCTTTAATCCCAGCACTTGGGAGGCGGAAGCAGGCAGATTTCTGAGTTCAAGGCCAGCCTGGTCTACAGAGTGAGTTCCAGGTTATACAGAGAAACCCTGTCTCGAAAAAACAAATAATAAATAAATAAATAAATAAATAATAATAAACCAAGAAAATGTGTGAAAGATGCTAACAGTTATAGGGAGGGTCCTTCACATACCAGGTGTCCTGACTACACACTCAATCTTATTTAGTCTCCCTGTTGCACATCATAAACCAAAACGAGTCCCCTGACTTGAGCACCTGTTTCCAGCTCACCCATATCTAACATCATCACACTGTGAATCACTTCATCCCACTGATTTTTTTACTAGATGATTTTCTTTTAAAATGCAGCTTTAGGGCTGGAGAAATGGCTCAGTGGTTAAGAGGTCCTGAGTTCAATTCCCAGCAACCACATGGTGGCTCACAACCATCTGTAATGGGATCTGATGCCCTCTTTTGGTGAATCTGAAGAGAGCAACAGTGTTCATAAAATGAATAAATTGTTTTTTTGTTTTTTATTTTAAAGTGCAAGTCTAAAACTAACTTGGTTATGCGATTCTTTGAATGCAAGCTTACATCTGTTCTCTATGAGTTTCTTCCAACCATACAAAGCAAGACCAGTTTGTCTTTCTGTTACACCCATTCCCATACTTCCTTGTCCCCTCTGCTGCTGTTGATCACACTAGAATCCACCTGGAATTCAGCCATATTCTTTGCTTTAGTTTTAAATTTCATAACTACTCCTACAATGAGATTCTAGGCTCATATTAGTATGCTTGTGGTAAGTGTATCAACATTCTCATGAAAGGGGACTACGGTATCACCTTATAGTTATGATATAACGAATATTTGCATACTAACGTCAGCTTTTGTGTGTTGTGACTAATCTTTTGAATGGTAACAAAGTATTTGCTGTGCTATAGTTTGGCTTATGAACAAGCAATATGCAGCAAAATAAAGAAATGTGCATATTCAATAGGTGGGAATAATTCTTAGAATTTTCCCCAAATTATGAGTCCCTTTCTGCATTCTCTGGTTAATGCTATACATTTTTGTTGATTATTTCATGCATATTTATTGACTCCTATTATTTTCCTTTTGTGTATAGCTCTTGCATCTTCCTCAAATAACTAAACGTATTTATCAAGATGTGCTGCATCCTTGGAATCTGATTAGAATTCTACATTCCCATATGCACAATCTTATTTAATTATCACACACTGAATTGCTTCAGGGAGCTCCATTTGACCCCTGTAATCTATTCTCCTCTTTCCTCAGGAATAAATGGAATAACTACCAATGACAGGAACAGCACTAGATTTCTCCTTATGGGACTCCCAGGCTCCTGGAAGATTTAGATTGCTTTTTTTTTCCTATTTTTACTAGTTTACATGCTAGTTTATATGGCAGCTCTCACAGGGAACTTCCTAATCATTATACTCACCACTCTAGATGCTCATCTGCAAACCCCAATGTACTTCTTTCCAAAGATTTATTTATTTACATATATGAGTACTCTATTTGCATTATGCCTGCATGACAGAAATGGGCATCAGATCCCATTACAGATGGTTGTGAGCCATCATGTGGTTATGGGGAATTGAATTTAGGAACTCTGGAAGAACAGCAAGTGCTCTTAACCACTGAGCTATTGTGGGGAAATCCTGCTAGTTAAGGTCAAAGTCAGCCATGACCAGATAGCTCATCTGAACTTGGCAACAAAGGAGAACTCTCATTACTAGCTGGCCTTCTCTGATGTTGTCTGGGGATCCCAACTCCCTACAACCTCTACCTGGGAAAGGTCAAGTAGTTCTCCGCAGATCTACAAGTTCAGCTTCCTCTTTTCCCCTTCCTCTTTTCTTGATAAAGAACTGCCCAGCAAGTACTTGGGATTCCTGGAATCCATAAAAATGAGGCATTCACAGAACTTTAAAACTCTAGCCAATGATTTTCATTTACCCTGAAAACTCCCCCCCCCCAACTCTCCAAGGTCCACATATACCTCTGGTTCACTTGAACAGAGTATATGCATACAAGCTCACCCCACATAAAGGTATACACACAAGCTGAGACTGTGTAAGAGAGCTGTTTCATAGAAGATCATCAGAGAAGGCCTTCTCTTAAAGGAGCTGTAACACTAAGATATTCTGAGAAGGCTCCCCCACCCCAGCCGGACTGGGGTCCTGCAGAAACCTGCCCACTCCAGACTCTGCTTCATCCTTCCAGAGTGCAGCCGAATCTACAAACCCTGAGAAGGAGGAAGCAGAGGATGGAGAACTACAGATGGACCTAGCCAGCATACCACAGCTGGTCCCCAGAACATGGGATATAGCCAGTTAACACATACTGAAGTGACCCAACTTGACAAGACAGACTTCATCTTGTAACCAGGCCTCCATTTTATACACTAGGCCTTGTCCTCTGGTTAAACTCTAATTACTGGAAAACCCACACACTGTTCCAGGAAGGAACCACCCTAGACAGACCACCAGCAGGAAAACAGTTAACATTCCAGAGACTGTAGATACATATGGATAAATTGCTTAAGCCAACTGAAATCACCATTAGCCAATCATGTGACTGCCAAGTTGATAAGCCCCTCACCCTGCTGTAACCACAATAAAAAGGCTGAACCTTACATGCTGGGGTCTTCTGCGTTACCTGGCTATGTCAGAGGGGCCTGAGGATCCAAGCTCGAGCATACAAATGCAACTTCTAGTGGTCTTTGGGGACCCTCAGATCTGGGCATAACATTTGGGGGCTCGTCCAGGATCCCTAAGCTCTGGCCTCCAGAATCCCTGAACTGTTGAGCCAAAACCTAGCCGGTAAGTGTCTGAACGTTTGTCCTCTCTCATGGTGTCTCAGCACTCTGTCCTTAATACGATCTGCAAGCAGTCTAGGCAGACACACTGGACAACCTTGGGCCACAGGACTTGGGAGATGTCCCAGACCCACATGTAGGGGATTGAATCCCCCATGTAGACTTGAAAAGACGAAGCTGGTCACTCCCAAAGCACACTGTCTTCTCCCTTTGTTTGTCCCTCCAATCCCCAGGAGGATTGAGTGCCTTATTGTCTTTTGTCCTTCTGCTTGTGCTCTGTCTGACTTATTTCTTTGTGACAGATGCCATGGGACAGACTCTGACCACTCCTTTAACTTCGTTCTTGGACCATTTCAAGGACTCTAAAATAGGGCTAGAGTCTAGGCTAAGATGTTAAGAAGGACAAACTAACAGCTTTTTGCAGGAATGAATGGCCAACTTTCAACAGTTGGCTGGCCCCCAGAGGGGCCTTGGCAACCGCCCACAATTTTTAGGACCAAGGATATCATCTTTGGATATCTGGGACACTCAGACTACATCACCACCTGTCAGGATCTGGTCCAGGAGCCACCAGAATGGCACAAGCTGCTGCTGCTACAGTAGCCAAGCATTGCCATACTTGCCCTGGAAAATGGGGAGAAATGAAAAACTGAAACTGACCCTATGGCCCATCTTTATCTTGTCTTAAAGAATGGCACTGAGGAGGGCTTTCTCTTCTCACCTCC